>CAIGRP010056705.1:0-16921 GCA_903798385.1 Fraxinus cuspidata
GAAAATATTTTCCCGGAAAAATTTAACCTATCAAATACTGCAAAATTTGAAAAATGAAAAAAAATTTCCATCTTCCATGGAAAATATGCCCAATCAAACAGGGCCTAAATGTACGTGCCAAACCAAGTCTTGCACAAACCATAGTATACATTTGAAAAAATCATGTGTAGTCATGAATGAATCGAACCTCTTATACCACTGTCTCGTTGACTGCTTTAGTACATACAAGGACTTCTTTAACAAGCACACACGGTCTTATTTCCCAAAGACTATGAACCCCTTTGGTTGTTGCATGTAGATTCTCTCCTCAAGTTTTTTCAAATAAGAATGTTGTCTTGACATTCATCTACTCTAGCTCCAAGTCATTCTTAGTCACCACTCCAAGTAAAGCCAGGATGGAACTATGCTTCACAACTGATGAGAACACATATGTAAAGTCAACACCTGGAATCTAATTATAGCCCTTTTTCCACCAATCTAGCCTTGTATCTAGCATCTTCAATCTCTGATGTGCTTCATTTCTTCTGAACACCCATTTGCAACGAATAACATTTTTACCTCTAAGTAATTTTACCAAATCTCAAGTGTTATTTTTGCTCAATGACTCTATCTCCTCCTACATTGCAATCATCCATCCGCTAGAATCATTGCAATTGACTGGCTCTGAATACATAGTAGTCTCCTTAGTGCAATCAATGTCTTCAGCCACACTCGATGCATAAGCTAGCAAATCTGCTTCCACATACTTATGTGGAAGTCTAATCTGACTGTGAGGTCTATTCTTAGCTATTGAATACTATGGTGCTGGTGGTGTAGGCAAAGTAGGCAAGATATTGTTGTATGTCAACCTCGAACTGGACTGTTTTGCAACCTTACATTGTTCCTCTAAACCAATTTCCAACTCCACCTGAGTTAAATGATTCTGCTCCTCAATTTTATCAAAATTTTCAATAAGTGAACCACGAATCATAACAAGTTCATCAAATACTACATCCCTACTAACAACCACATTTTTTATCTTATGACACTACAATTTATACCCATTCACACCTGATTTATACTCAAGTAAGAAGCACTTTCAGATCTAGGTTCCAACTTCACATTATCCACATGAACATTTTAGTGTGTAATTTTCTGTTAAGTGTTTTCAGTGAGAATCCTAGGAATCTTAATAAACTTAGTTACCACTTTCTTTGGACGGCTTGTGCCGTGATTCTTTATGGCAACTGCCTAAGCCCATGCTTTAAATGAGGAGTGCACTGCTGGGAAAACCAACTGCTGAGAAGTGAGGCTGTTTTTCTCATATATATTGGAGATCATTCATTCTTGATCAGTAATAATTTGTGGAGTAAAGGGGTTGAAACCCCTACAATTTCTCTAAAATATCTAGAGTATAAATGTAAATTTCCTTTGATTTAATTGAGATTATAGAGAAATAATGTTAATTCCCTTGTTAGAACGAATAACTCGACCAGACTATACGAGAAGTGTCGGATTTTCTTTTTTAAGACCCATGACTTGTTGGGAATTTACTTAATCATGAATAACAAAAGTTGAAATAATTTTAATTCTCAATAAGGATATGTTTTATGTTTAGATATAAACTATAATTATAACTTTAGTTAATTCTGCAAAGTTCTTTGACAATCTTGAATACATACAATCATGATCTGCACACCACAGCGTTCAAGTGTCCAATCTCTAATGATAATTCACACGGGGAACAAGAATAAAATAATAAAGTCTAAATTTTTTTGTGTTAGCAAGATAATGACAGTGTTATATTTTCTCAATCCTAACATCTTATTAATAGATGTCCAAATGAACTTGACCCGACACTTAAATTTAATCCGTTCCAATATTTAATTAATATAAATAATTAAACTTGGTTCATTAATTAATTAATTTGATTAATTAATTTTGCTCATTAATAAATAACTCAATTAATTAATTGTCAAACACTTATCAATTAATTAATTAGTAAATATCATTTTTCTTGTTCTTCTTTTGTGTGTGGTCCATTAGGTTCTTGATTATGATGCTTAACGACGTAAATTATTATTTAGTTCAAATAAGAAATAAGATAAATTAAAACACCCTTTTAATTTATTATTAATTCACCTAAACTAATCAATTCACATTCGTCGTCCCAAATTGACATCTAGCAATGTGTTTTGGTTAATACATATAATAGAAATTGTCATGTGGTATGACAAATTTGAACTTATTCATTTACTAAGAAACTATAATTCATTCGTCAACATAATCCGATTAATTATAAGATATGAAAATATGTGAATATCAATTATCAATCATATACTTCATTCTACTCTTAAGTCAATATAAGTCGAAAACTCATTTTCGACTTACGAGCATACTTTGGCCAAGGATTTCATTATTACTTAAATGAGCGAAATACAAATCATAAACTCTTACTACCTAAAAGTAGAAAATCATCTATTGATCACTCACAACATTTATATGATTTTTTACATACTTGAACGACGATGCATTAGAGACTCTTGATTAGAGCAACATCCAACATCTCCAAAATATGACTGTCTCGATATAAGGCACTATGATTACCTCATTTCATATGATCAATTCCACTACCGAATGTTAGATATTAAGCACTAATACTTGGATACTTGTCCATGCAGAATCTCCCCCAATAGATCTCCAATATTTCGTTCTTCCAACGGAACAACCACTGTCCATTTAAATGTCACAATATTTTAGCTTGTGAGATCGGTTACTCACTTTACAAGTAAGAAATGCAATACAGGCTGATATAACCATAATAACGATATTCGTAACTCATTATTACTTCAGATCTTGACATAAATAAAATTCATTAATTATATTAAAAGTATATACAACCTAATATTGAACCTGCAAGCGAATGTTGGACAAATACCCAAAACCAAGACTTGTGCTATTAATTCTTGAAGATCGTAGTTACAATATGAATAACTTCGAAGCCTTGCAGCGATGGAGAAACTGGAATTCTAGGTCTTTGAGATTCATTCCATCGACTTGTAAATTTTGATGCAAAGTAAGCATCACAGTAAGTATAAACAAGCGCTTTGCCCCTCTTCTTTTTTCATTTTTCGATTTAGAAACGACAAAATTTTTACTTATTTGGTGATGAAGATAAAATAAAGGTATTAGAAAAGCTTTATAATTAGATAAAGAGGAAAGTCATGGTTGGTGTGTCATTGGGTCAGTGAGAGAATCCACATGGGGATTTTCAAACTTTGCACGTAGAGATACATTATTTAGTATTAAGGTCCGTTTGATTGCAAATGTGAAGTTTGAGTGGAAGGAAAATAAATTACAGGGAATTGAATTACCTAGAATTTGTTTTACTGGGAATTGTAATTAATTGTGTTTGATTGGTATAATTTTCCAACTGAAAAATATTGAAGTTTGATTTCTGTTTGGCTTTGTTTTTCATGAAAATTGTCTATTAAACTGATAATTTTTTTTACCATTGGGTCTATAATTTGTTCCAAATGCCAAAAAAATTATCATACTGAATACCATTCGTTTAGCTTTGTTTTGCATGAAAATTGTCAATAAAAGTGATAAAAAAATTTTACAATTATGTCTAGAATTTTTTTCAATTAAAAATAAAAAACCCACCTTAAAGGTGGGAAAATAAATTCATCAAAAAGCAGGAAAAAGTGCACGTGTGAAGGAAAGTGGGAAAATGATTTCCATGGAAATTTCTCTCATCAAACAAGGCAAAAGCAAGAAATAGAAAAAAAAAATCTTAGTTCTAAGAAAAACAAATGCTATCAAACAGGCCCTTAGTGCCTTCAGGTTTTCTGCCACCTCTTGTATAGTTTTTGTTATGAACATCTTTTTTCGTAGACGGCGGAGTTGAGCTGGAGAAATGCGTTCTTGCAATTTTGTGGGTGTCTCTTCCCGTTGTCGCTTTGGGTTTACATTACTATTTGGTTTGAATTACTATTCACTGAATTGTCACTGTGTTCCTCCAATTCAACTTCCAGAGCTTTTACTTCGTTCATATTTGCTTTTGTTTGGCTTATTTTTTGCATATATAAGAGACTCTTTAAACACAAAATATTTTTTATTTTAGAGAGTCAATGCTTAAAAAATAAGCTCCAAAAAATTCTCTATTTTAACCTTTTAAAATAAAAAGTGGATTTGACTCTCCGAAATTAGAGAGCAAAACTCACTTTCTTGTCTTAATTAACAATGATTGCATATAATAAGTTTCAAATTTTAATACTCTACAATTTAAATAATTCAAATCACATTTGGATTGATTGGCCATTAACATATAAAAAATTATGTTAAATAAGACATAAGGAGGTTAAATTCACTGGTGGCCATCCAACTTTATACTGGTGTCACCAGGTCACCCAATTTAATTTTGTTTTACCATGATCACTCAATATTATACTTAGTGTCACCATGGTCACCCATTTGATTTATTTCACCATGGCCATCCAATTTCATATAACGATTCACTATGGCCACCCAATTTCGTATAACGTTTCATCATGGTCACTCATCTTTCTTTTTACCATTTTCATTAATTTTAAAAGGGGTAAAACGATAATTTTACATTATAAATATAAGAAAATAAAATAACAACATATTTTTAAAAAAATAATAACTTAATTAAAAGAAGTTACTTAAAACAATAAAATAAAATAAAAACTTAATTTTTTAAAAAAAAGTTACTTAAAAAATAAAAACTTATTTATAAAACTTATTTATAAATAAAATAAAAACTTATTTAAAAAAATTACATAGAAAAATAAAATAAAATAAAAACTTATTTTTAGAAAAATGTTAGTTTAAAAAATAAAATAAAATATTAAGTTTTTTTTTTAATAAGTTTATATTTTAATTTTATATATCCCTTTTAAAATTAATGAAAATGGTAAAAAGAAGTTGAATAGTCATGGTGAAATGTTATATGAAATTGGGTGGCCATAGTGAAATAAAATTAAATTGGGTGTCTTGGTGACACTAAATATAAAGTTGACATGGTGAAACAAAATCAGATCGGGTGGCCATTGTGACACAAAATGTAAAGTTAGATGACCATTAGTGAATTTAACCCGACATAAATGTTCATTGGAAAAAATAAAATGAGAAGTCAAAATAAAAAGCTTGTTAGAATATCTCGAGAACATCTCTAAGAAACAATCTAAATACAAAATACTCTATATTTTATATAGTCAATGCTTAATTAAAATAAGCTCCAAGAAACTCTATATTTTAAACTTTTAAAATAGGTGGTGGATTTGGCTCTTCAAATTTAGAGAGTCGAACTCACTCTCTATTCTTAATGTCCAACTATTCATTTAATACATTACAAATTTCAATAATCTATAATTTAAATTATTCAAATTACATTTGAATTAATTGATCATTAAAATATAAAAAATTATGTTAAATAAGATATATGAAAAATTTATGAAATGTACATTGAAAAAATAAAATAAAAGTCAAAATCGAGAACTTATAGGAGTACAAAAAAAATTACTATCTAAATTTAAAAATGCTCTTTATTATGCATAAGATGCTTTTGTAAATAGAGAATCTCTTAAAAATGCTCTTATGCATAAAATGCGCTTTCTAAATAGAAAGTCTCTTAGAGGTACTCTAAGTGTTATTAAATGAAAGGTATTATTAAATGAATCAAATTATTTAACTTTTAATTGAACATATCACATAATTTTACATAAATTGGCACTCTGACACCATTAATGTTTGATAGCATTATTCTTGCTTAGCTCAGGCCCATCAAGAATGTCTCTTTTATTTTTCATTTTCTTAGCCCATATTTGGTCCGAATTAAAATCTAGCTTTTAATCCAATTCAAAGTCAACCACTAATTTTAACCACACATATCATTGGATTCACAACTTTTCAATTACACACTTCATCAACTTTTATTAAAATCTATTAAAAATCTTATTTTAATCCTCATCCAACGACGGTTTAATTTTGTGGCTCTTTTTAATTACAATTTTCAACAAAAAAAATCTTTAAACATTTAAAAATACACCACGATAGGACTGGGGACGTATCCAAACATACCATTATTTGAAAAGTTATAAGTTTTATTAGTCACTAGACTTATATCTCCTTACATTTTACTCACTAAATTTTAAAATGCTTTTAAGTGATCATTGAAGTTTATAATACATTTAGCGAAGGCAAAGGGGTGGGATGGAATGACGGTCATTTTCATCTCCGTCCCTTCGAATATTTTTATTACATTGCCCCGTCTCCATATCCAATTAAAGCAGGACGGGGTAAGTTTTGGGCAGAATCGGGGCAGGTCCCATGTCCCATTTATTAATCCATTTATTATTTCTTCTTTTTTTATTTAGTTTATTTTTTGTTTTATATTTTTATTTCTTTAATTAGTAAATATTATTTTTTTTTTTTCAATTTGTAAAGAACAACTTATGTTCTTTTGAAAAATGACAATAACTCTTTTTTTTATTAAAAAGTTAAATTTTAAATAAATTTTAAATGGTTTGGACAGTAGGGCTGAGACTATTCTTCTGTCCCCGCCCCTTTTACCCCAATTAGGTGGGTAATTCCCACCCCATTCGGAATGGGGTCCGACGGGTATCAGATTGAATGAAAGTTGTTGTCATCCCTAAACACATTGTACTCCATTAATCACTCATCATGTTTCATTTGTCATTGAACTTTTTAATGTTTTCGAATAATTATTGAAATTTAACATGTTGCACTCCATCATCCACTTATCATATTTCATTAGCCACTGAACTTATACATACGTCACACTTTACTCACTGAACTTTTAAATGCCTACTAATGGTATTGAGGACCAACGGGATTACTATGATACCAATTGTTAAGAATTACGTATTTCTCCGATCCACTTGTTGTAATTCAGGATTGAAATATCGAAATTATATTATAAAATATGAAGTATAAGCAAAATAAGAATAAAAGACAAGAAATGTGGAATAGGAATTTGAAGATTTTTATTGACTTATGAACAATAATGGAAAAATATACAATTGATCAGAACTAAACTATCATATATTCTCAAAACCTCTCAAGATGTTGTTGAATATATATTTTTGTAAAGATACAATGTGGAGTATATATCTCTTTTTGGAGTTCTAGATAAAGAAGAAGACACAAAATTCGAAAAAAAAATTAAAAACACCATGGCAGGGCCAAGGTCGGCTGTGTCGCCCGAGGCAAAAACCATGCATTTCGGCGCCGGGCGAACATCTGTCCACTTTTTTTTTGCTCCAGATTTTTTTTTTATTTCAAAGTTATTTTCCAAGTTACCAAACTCCCAATAGGGCTTCCAAATAGAATTTCAACTTGAATAAAACTCCAATAGCATTCTAAACTGAAGTTCTCTTGACGTGCACTTCAATTAGAATTCTTCAATTATTTCAACAAGGAATTTAAGTCATATCCAAATTTTAATAATCTCCACCTCAACACGAATTCCAGTGCAACGAACAAAGCTCCAAAATTTTCTTCATCTAGAGAAGAAAATTGTCTACAAGGAACGAATTGAACTCTTCAATAATAATTAAAACTGATTTCTCTAACAAACACAGAATACTCCTCACCTTCCAATGAATCCAAGCACTACTCTGTAGAATTACCTCAAATTCACAAAAAATCATAAAAAATTTTAAAATTTACCATCCAGGGTTGTAACACACCTTGAAACAAAATCAATCCTAAATGCTTTTACAGAAAACCCCTTACTAGATTGTACACTTTCTACTACACTTAAAGTATGCCCAACAAAATCAGCATCCAAATATCTTTCTCCACTGGATCTGTCCCTAGCAATTGAATACAATAGCACTGCAAGTGATGGTGGCAAAGTGGCATTATCCATATCTTCTGAGTTCAAGCGAGCAGTATTCTTCAAATCCGACCTCATACAAAAATCTAAAGGTACTGTACCAAACTAAATATCTACCACGGTCTTGAACCTGTTCTGATTGACCCTGCAAGATGTATGATTGAGACATTTTCTATCCCTCCAATACAACATGGGCACCCTTGCAAACCTTCGATGCTCTACCTCCACCAAAGAACTCATAACCATTTGAATCAAGGATAGACAATGAGATGAGATTCTTTTTCAAATCTGGAACATGTCGAACCTGGACAAGTGTTCTAATTGTCTCATCCATTAGCTTCAATCTGAACTAACCAATCCTAGCAATCTGACAAGGTGCGTTCAGATCTTATTTGTAGTAAACAAGTCCTTATAGGACACCTATGAAACACACATGCTGAATTCAGAATGAAATCCTCCTCTGGTTTAGACTCGATATCAAAAACAACCAAAAGATCTCATTCATTTACATTTTTCTTTGCAAGGTCCGATTCGCCTGATGTATCTAATTGCTTACCATTCCGATTTGCAGTCAATCTTATTTTACTTTGCAATTTTGTAGCAATCTTTATTAATGTGCCCCTCTTCTTGCAGAATTTACAAATCTAATTATTGTACTTAGATTTCGATCTACCCCTTCCAGAACTACCATGAGCAACAAAGCCTTCTTCATCTATGGCCTTAGAAATCATACACTTCATCTTCTCTTTTGAAAACAAAGCATCATACACCTCCAGGCTAATTCCTTAAATAATCACTTAACTTTGCCAAAAGTTCCCAAGAGGTCACGAAACTTTAAAACTTCCTTAAATAGTTACTGAACTTTACAAAAGGTTCCTAAGGGATCACCGAATTTCAAAACTTCCCTAAATAGTCATTGAACTTTGCCAAAACTTCCCTAAATGATCGCTCAACTTTAAAAAAAGTTCCTAAGGGGTCACCAAACCATTGATGTATGGGGTCCCAATTTGCAAAGTTCGATGAGCTCATAGGAATTTTTGGCAAAGTTCAGTGACTATTTAAGGAATTAACTCTACACCTTCTCTATAGTGAAAGTATCATGATTATATAAGATCGTGTCTCTAAATGAAGAAAACGAAGCAGGTAGCGAATACAACAGGATCAAGGTCAAATTTTTTTTAACATACTTTACTTCCAAAGTTTCCAAATCAGCGACTACCTCCTTAAATATAGCCAAGTGATATTCCAATTATCCACCTTTTGCCATGCGATGAGAGTATAATCGTTGCTTCAAATGTAATTTGATTGTTAGACTTTTGATCATGCACAATTGCTCCAATTTCAATCATAAAGCAACTATTGAAACCTCCTTCAAACGTCTTGAATAATGTTATTCGAAAGATGAAGATGAATATGAGAAAATGTCTTCTTATCCATCCGTAATTTCTCCTCTACAATCAAAGTTGCGGGCATCTTGTCCATTTCCAACAATGTATCATCCAAATCCATCTGTGCGAGTACTGCTCGCATCTTAACCTGCCACAGCATGAATCTGGTACTCCGATCCAAAAGCAGAATGTCATACTTCATGAAAGCTATTAAGAACAAAAATCTCGAACAAATCAAATATTGCACTCTGCGGAACTACTGAACCTGGCTCTGATACCATTTGTTAATGACCAACAGGATTGCTATATGATATCACTTGTTAAAAATTATGTATTTCTCTAATCCACTTGTTGTAATTTAGGATTGAAATATCGAAATCATATGGCAAAATATGAAGTATATGATCGTAAGCAAAAGAATAATAAATGACAAGAAATATGACAAGGGAATTTTAAGATTTGTATTGACTCATGAATAATAATGGAGAAATATACAATTGATCTGAAGTTTTTGTAATCACCAAGGATAAACTATCATACATTCTCAAAACCTCTCAAGATGTTGAATATATATTTTTGTGAAGATACAATGTGGTGTGTGTGTGTGTGTGTGTGTGTGTTTTTGTGTGTGCATACATGTGTGTGTGTGTGTGTGTGAATATCTTTTTGGAGTTCTATATGAAGGAAAAAAACATAAAATTAAAAACACCACAGTAGCGCATCGGCACCACCTTCCGAATGCCCCGGCACCTGGGGCAAAAACCAAGAAGGGGCACTGAGCGTTCTGTCCCCTCTTCCTTTTTTTTCTCTCCAAGTTGTTTTCTTTATCTAAAAATCCCTTTTTCAAGCCAAAATTACCAAGAGAGATTTCAAATAGAATTCCAACTTGAATAAGACTTCAATAGTATTCCAAACTAAATTTCTCTTGACGTGCACTTAAATTAAAATTATTCAATTATTTCAACAAGGAATTCGTATCACACACAAATTCTAACAAATAATCATTGAACTTTAATAACTGAATCCAACTAATAAAAAATTGAATATTTTGTAGTATAAAATACTATACATGAAGACAATGCCATTCTTTCGGCTTGAATTATATTGTGACAATTCTAAAAATTATACATTGTTAGTCTTAATTAATATTGTTGATTCTAAATGGAAAATTTCACTGTCTATTTAATATATAATTTTTAATTTTTTTACTTGGGTCTACGATCTCAATCAAGATAAAGAAATAATTTCTTCATTTTATTTTCTCGACATAAAGAGAAATTATAATCTAAATTAAGATTTATGTCTATTTGAAGTTAATATTCTTTTAATCCCTAGAACATAACTTTTAATGACAAAAGAAATTATATATTCTTGATAAATATCAATATTCACGTTTTAGATTGAGAGTCTCATTATCTATTATATATTGATTTTATTTTATTTTCTACATCGAATCTCATAAAAATCAAGTTTACTAAAAAAAAAAATTATGAAATTCAGTAAATAAAGTGTGATGGATATATAAGTTCAATGATATGTGTGAGTGATGAAGTGCAAATATATTAAAGTTGATTGATCACTCAGAGGCATTCAATGACTTATAAAACATAATGTGTGAACGATGTAATGCAATGTGTTAAAGTTTTGTGATCAATGAAGGTATTTTAAAGTTCAACGACTTAAAACATGATGGAGGTATAAGATGAGCAACTGATGAAACATTCAACTCCTTGTTAAAAGCACACCGTTACTGTTTTCATTATTCTTTCATTATAATACGGTATAGAGATATATACATACAAAGTGCACTTCCTTCAGGTATTCGTTTAGGCATCTCTTTTCCTGTCTTCAGCCTCCGCCCGGTCGGATCCAAATCCAATCTTCTTTGGTAAGTACCTTCGTCCAACGTTTTTTTTTTTCTAGATTTATTCATCCTGAGGTTGATTAATCTTTCTCTTTCTCTACGTGAGTATTTTTTATATCTGGGGAAGAATTCATAGATCTGTCTTGTTTTAGTTTAATGATATAATTTTTCACGTCATGGAATTTTTTTATATAAAGGCATGCTTTTTTAAGTGAGATTTAGATTATACAATTGAATTTAATTATAAATTAAAGAAGGATTGACCAGCTCAATTTATTAATTAGATTAATTAATTCGGAGTAAGAGGTTTTAATATGTTTTTTATTAGGTTTTTATTTCTAATTGCGGATATGTTTGGTTGTTTTGATACTGTTCAGTTAGGGAATTTGTGGAGAAGCATGTGATTATATGAGTGTGATGCAGATCTAGAAATAACATGGGTTTAAATTTAGCTGAATCAAGACATTCGTTATGTCTAACTGATCCCCCTTGGCTCAATTTTGGTTAATGAATCCCAGTGGGATTCAATTCACTGGTATAAATTGAAATTCTTCCTAGTTCATATAGAATCGAGTGCAAAATCACATGTCTTGACCGTCGAAAACGGCTTAATAGTTAGAAGTCTGATTCTAATTTGGTACTATGATGGGTTGAGAGGTACTGGCATTATTCCTGCATTTGAGTTATAATACGAGTTTGAAATGATTTGGAAGTTGAGTTCAGGAATTGATCACCATTTTCTTATTGAAATAATTTGAATTTAAAAATTTAAGATATAAGATCAGGAAGAACAGCGTTTCGAGAAAGTTGTGTCAGATATAAGCAACTAGAGAATATGCCTGCACAAAAGATCGAAACAGGTCACAACGACGTGGTTCATGATGTATCCATGGATTATTATGGAAAACGAGTGGCAACAGCGTCATCTGATGCCACTATAAAAATAATCGGTGTTGGCAACAATTCTACTTCTCAGCATCTTGCTACTTTGATTGGGCATCAAGGTCCAGTTTGGCAGGTAGCTTGGGTACACCCCAAGTTTGACTCGATGCTTGCTTCCTGTTCTTACGATGGTAAGGTCATCATCTGGAAGGAAGGTAATCAAGGCGAATGGTCTCAATTTCATACTTTCACCGACCACAAATCATCTGTCAATTCTATTGCTTGGGCACCACATGAGCTGGGGCTCTGCTTGGCTTGTGGATCGTCTGATGGGAATATCTCAGTCTACACAGCGCAATCAGATGGTAGTTGGGAAACAACGAAAATTGACCAAGCACACCCCATTGGAGTCACTTCAGTTTCATGGGCCCCTTCAATGGCCCCTGGTGCTTTAGTTGGAACTGGACTTCTGGATCCCGTTCAGAAGTTGGCATCTGGTGGCTGTGATAATACAGTGAAAGTTTGGAAGCTATATAACGGTAATTGGAAGATGGACTGCTTCCCTGCTCTACAAATGCACTCCGATTGGGTGAGAGATGTTGCCTGGGCACCGAATTTGGGGCTTCCAAAATCAACAATTACCAGTGCTTCGCAGGATGGTACGGTGGTCATATGGACTGCGGCAAAAGAAAGCGATCAATGGGAGGGTAGAGTTTTGAAGGACTTTAAGGTTCCTGTTTGGAGGGTCTCATGGTCTCTGACTGGGAACTTGTTGGCCGTGGCTTCTGGGGACAACAGTGTCACATTATGGAAAGAGGCAGTTGATGGGGAGTGGCAAGAGGTCACCACAGTTGACCAGTAAAATTATCTAGAGAGAAGAAGAAAAACAAGAGTGTTCTCAGGTTCACCTACCTTCTTTGTCTATCTATACATAATTGGGACATTGTTGAGTTCTATGTTATTAGTTTTTCTCTAGTCTGAAATTCACTGTAGCTTGATCCTTTTGTTTGTATTGATCTTGTAGGTTACATCTTGACATCCCCCCTTGTTTATTGATTATGACTTGTGATTTCTTATTTCAAAGATCACCATAGATTTAGCCCGTTTCTTGGGATTAAAATCAAATGTTTAATAGATTTTGGAGAAAATTGCAACAACGGACCTTAACTTTTTCAATTTTTGCAGATTTCACTCTAACCTTCAATTTGCCACCAAACCCAAGACAACAGTGAATTTGCCACCCTCGGCCATCGCCACCATAACATTCACTCCTCGAGAAATCAAAACCAAAGCCTTCATTCCTCGAATGAAAAACTTGAGGCCATCGCCACCAAAACCTTCACGCCTCACTTCCACCCCACCTCAACAGAATTCAGCAACATATCAAAGTGATCGATCTAACTTCACTTGACCCCCCAAAGTTCTTATAAATCCTTTGTGTGTGTGAAAGAAAATGAGATTTTGGGTGTCCGCTTTTCTTGGCTAGATCTGGAAAAAAGAATGAAAGAAGAAAAAGCTTATCGAATTAGCAAATTGAGAGAACCCCTCAACGATTTCGTCGTGGTCGCCATTATTAAGACTTAGGCATCTGCATAATACTGTCCTCGTCGCCGAAGGCCTTACACGGGGACGGGAGCCCATTTACGGCGAGTCCGCTGGACAGCATCAATGCTGCTGGAGCATCAATTGTGAGTTGGGGTTTCAAACATACGCTGATACATACCAATTTCGCTTTTCAGGTTTCAAGATCTCGAATCTATCTGGGAATTGTTATGGAAGGTGACGAAGGGGTAGGGGTTTGGATAAATGCCACTAGAATGGTGCATAATACTGTCGTCACTCCCATCCCAGAAGCAGCTCCAGCAATGGAATTTGCCCAGAATTTAATCTTGGTAAGAAATTGCTCGATTCTGTGGTCTAAAAAATTAATTGCCAAAATTTGGGTGGTTGTGGCCGGCCGATCGATGGTGGTGGCAGTGGGAGAAAGGAAGTAGACCATCCTTTTTTTATTTTATTTTTTATTTTTTTGCTTATTTATTTAATGTAATAATTCTAAAATTACCATTTTACCCTGATTAATTTGGTCAAAATTGAACAAAGTCCATATGTAAAAATTAAAAATAATAGAGACCGTTGTTGCAATTTTTCCTAAATTTTAGTGAAAGTTAATGAAACGTGGTTTAAAATTTGTGGGTTCCATAAAATATATGATTAAAATTAATTGTTAATTTTGATTTAATAAAAATCTATATTGTAGTCTGGGGCTCAGTTTCTGCATATTTGTGAACTGTTCCAAAATGTTTTTGAGGAGCAATATACTATGAGAATTGCATTTTTGGTCAAATGTTGTTATATCTCTAGCTTCCATGAGACATTTGAATTGTTTTGCTAAGGTGCATTACGTTTTCGTATTTAGTGCAGTGAACATAGTTTAGTGTCTTTTTTTTCTTTTTGCACAGTCGATTTTACCGAACAAGTCATTATTATTTTTTGAACCTTTTGATGTATTTCATCAGTAACGGTTGCCGCACCATTTTAAAATCTGATCTTGAATCATCGTAAAAAAAAAAAATCCATGTTATAATCATGCTGCTATTCATATATATTCCTCTGACTTGGTCATCTAAAACACTTAGACAATTCACTAGCAAGGTTTCAAATCAGTTCGACAGTTAGATATTCTCCATGTTATGCACAGATGTATTTACATTTATAATGTGTCCCATACGTTAAACAATGTACTAACTAGTAGGATATGTTAATATTAAGTGCTTTTTTCTGTTTTCATTATAATCTCCATATAATTTATAGTCAAATAAAATTTAATTTTTAATTTCCATTCATTTACAACTATTGTCCACTTATTATTTACAAATTTCGTGATATCTATTACTCTTCATTATAATTTCATTATAATTTTTTTCCAAACAAGTATGTCTCCAGTAACTATTAAATTTTAAGGAAAATTAAGGTTAGGCTATCCAACCTTTCGAGTATCGTGATTTGGTTCTTAACATATGAAAATGAAGTTTTAGGTCTTCAACGTATGTGAATATGAATTCTTGCTTGTGACAAAAACAATCAATATAGATTTAAAAATTGCATGCAACTTTCAAATGACTTGAAAATTTTTGCTCTAAGCCTCGTGACAATCTCATTCATCTTCACATCTTTATCATGTTGATTTTTATCATGTGGATCCTGATTCACAAATTTAAATAAATTGAAAATTCGTAACTCCACTGAGTTCAATCCTATTTCTTCTTTAAGATTTAATATTCTTGAAATTTTGCTATCCAAGGCAAGTCCAAATTGGACGTGGGACTGGTGTCTACTTCAAAAGGATGTGGTAATGGTTGGTTAATGGAGATGGGAGCCACGATTAAGATCTACTTGGCCCCAATGGAATCTAGCTGCACAATCCCACCCTTCCAATATCATTACGGGCTTATCAATGAGTTGAGATGAGGTCCTCAATATTAAAGTTTATTCTTCGTTTGGTAGGAATTAAAATTAATATTTTAATTTGAGTCAAAATTAACAATTAATTTCATCAAAATTCAAAATTTTTTAATGATACAATTCGTCTATGTTATCCAAATATACTAAAAATCTGACAACTAAACAAGGGCTTAATATAATGAAATATTTAGCATTGAACTACTGTCTCTTAAGTCATTGTTGGAGTAGCAATAGTCCTTGCACTTTTGGACGAGACCCCTTTCAATTTTTTTACAAATTATACCCAATATTTTTATATGTGTCACCTACAATCCTAAATCTTTAAAACTTTATTTTTTCCACCCCACCCCTCTCCATCTTCTTCCCCAACCCACTTAGGGGTGGCAGCCAAGCCGAGCTGAGCGACTCGGCTCGTCAAAAACGAGCCACGAGCCGCTCGAGGTCGTAAAAAAGACGAGCCCGAGCACAAGCTGAGACGAGCCGGCTTGCTCAGCTCGTTATGGAGACGAGTTGCTTGTGGCTCGCAAAAAAAAATAACAATTAAAAAGACCAAACTCGTGGCTCGCAAAAAAAAATAATAATTAAACGGTCACTTAATTTTTTCAGTGACCGTTTGGTCTATATATTTTTTTATTATTATTATTATTATTATTTTTTCAATTTTATTTTCCCCTGTAAATACCCATCTATTCATTCTTTTTTTCTCACCAAACTTACTATCAATCTCTCATTCTATAGTCTCTACTCTACTCTCTACATTTTATTATCAATTTCATTCTATACTCTTCTGCATTTTATTTTTAATCGATTTTTACACTACTACATAATCTACATTCACTTCTCAATTCTACTTAAACATTCATTTTCAATTATTCAATATCAATTATCTCATTACAAATTTTCACACACAAATGGATTCACGCTCATTTGTTGAAAACTTGTTCTGTGTCAGAGGCGAATCACCTGTCACGCCCCCACAATCAATTTAGGAATGAATTCGCTCTAAATGAATTATCCATTCCAAAAAATATTCAGGATTTCGATGCTCATGAAAGTAGTCACCCAATTGATTTGGATGACGTTGATGTTGATGCTAGTCAACTAATTGATTTGGAACAGAGTGATGAACATGTATTAGATATTCCCGATACAAGAAGAAAAAGAAATAGGAAAATGCAGGCAAAATGTTGGAACCATTTTAAAATGGCTCAAACTGATCGTGTGGTCGATGGAGTTCCAAAAATCAAAGCGGTATGTAAATATTGTCAACAACGATTGACGTGGCAAAAAGGTATTGGAACCATCCACCTCAACCGTTACTACAAAATACGTGCGGCCAAATATGGGCTTCTTCCTGCTGGTCAAACACAACTACAATTTGGTAGTCCAACCACCTGAGCTACTACTATGTCACTTTCTACATTGATGTATTCGGTGGAGAAAGTTCGAATGAGAATGGTG
>CAIGRP010056712.1:0-17976 GCA_903798385.1 Fraxinus cuspidata
AAAGTATTTTGTATTGTATCAAATCATGGCTGTATATTCAGCCTTGTAAAACCATATCAATGTGTATGAAAAATCTCTGTTTTTCTCCTCTTGTTCATTCAAAATCCAACAGAAGTGTTTTGATTGTTGGGACTTCTTTATGGTTGTGTGTGTGTGGGTGAGAAAATTGTAGTATTAGTCCCCAGCTTACATACTTAGTTGCAGACGGCTATTTGTGTTGTCATTTGCATCCCCATCCCATTATTTCCGTAGCATCGAATTTCCCAACTCATGGATTCCATCGGAAAAGCTATAATATACTCACTTGTGTTCAAGTTTGACCTAAATTTGGTTGGGTTTTCGTGAATTTTTTGAAGTGGGCCTTGACGAGATCAAAATATGGACAAATGATTGATTTCGACATTTTTTTGTCCGCTACGAGCCAAGCAACTGCTCGAGTGCTCAAAGCAAGAAGCTTGGCACTTGCTCACTGCCAACCAGCCGCTCGCTCAACGCCGATGGTGCTCCAGCAAAGTTGTGTTCTGGTCCGTGATTCGTTTCGCATTTTGACACATTTTGTAAGCTATTTCCATCGTTAGGACATGTATTAAGGTTTTGGTGTTTTTTATTATTATTTAGTAGACTCTTCTTTACAATTAGAACAAGTAGGAAATATTTAAATACAATATATTTGTATTATTTCTCCATATTATAGTGAATTCTCATTTTCTCTACCAATTTTCTTATGTTTTTCTTGTGTTGTGATTGTTATTTTATATTTTATCATATAATCTTGTCCTTATTTCTTAACAAGTGGTATCAGAGTATACATAATTTTGATATTTCCTAATAAGTGATATCAGAGTTTAAGGTTTGATTTGTTCGAGATTTTGTTCTTGTGATGGTAATCGTGAAATATGATATTTCATTTTAGATCGCAATACTGGATTCTTGTTATGGCAGGTTAAGATGTAATCAATGCGTTTTAGATGAATTTGGACGATGTTTTATTGGGATTTGATAAGATGCCCCCAAATAGACCATTGGAGGAACAACATAAGGATCGAAAGGCCCTATTACAGATTCATCTTCATCTTACGAATCATATTCTTCAGGACGTTTTGAACGAGAAAAATATGGCTACATTATGGTTGAAGTTGGAGCAAATGTGAATGATTAAGAATCTTACTAGCAAATTGTACCTGAAGTGGCATTTGTATTCTTATCGTATGACAGAATTTACGTCCTTAGAAAATCACATTCATGTCTTTAAAGAAATTGTCGCTGATTAGAAACTTTGGAGGTTAAGCATGATGATGAGGGTTTGGGGTTGATTTTGCTATCTTCATTTCCCGGTTCATATATGTCATTTAGAAACACAATACTATATAGTCATGATACTCTCACAATTGAAGAAATATATGATGATTTATTTTCAAATGAGAAGATGAAGCATCTTATTGGATCTTAGGCTTAAGGAGAAAGCATTGTTGTTCATGGTGGTTATGAGAAGGGTAGTTCGAAGTCCAACTTCCAGAAAAAAAATTTGTAACTATAGCAAGAAGAAGGGACAGATAAAGAAAGATTGCTATAAGTTGCAAAATAGAGAAAAATTGGTTACAAAATTAGAAGAGAAAGCAACCAAAAACTTCAGGCGAAGCCGACATTGCAGAGAATTGTTACAGTGATGGAGAACTTTTGTTTATTTCTGACGGCGATACCAAACCTGGTGAGAATTAGATTCTTGATACATCTTAAACTTTTCACATATGTTCCAATTGGAATTTGTCTATAACATATGAAAAATTTACGAAAGGTGTTGTGGTAGTGCGTAACAATGAAACTCATAAAATAACTATATTTGGAATGGTCATAATTAAAATGTTTGATGAAACGGTCAGAATACTTGATGATGTGAGACATGTTCCAGATTTGAAGAGAAATCTTATCTCTTTAACTACTCTTGATTCAAAAGGGTACAAGTACATTTGTGAAAGTAAAGTTCTGAATGTTAGTAAAAGTGCTCGTGTTGTGTTGGAGGGACAACAAAGGTCCCGGTTGTATGTCTTGCGCGATTGTATAGAATATTTGAAGATCAATCGGTACATGTTTGGTACTTTATGGATATTCAGTTTACTACAGTACCGTTGGAATTTATTTTGATTCTGTTAAATAGTACAACTCTGTTGAGTTTAGAAGCTATGATAATGCCGTTTTGCCACCACCAGCGGTACTATCGTATTCAATTGCTAGAGACATGCCTGAGAAAGACATTAGGTCTCCACAAGGGTAGGAGGAAATTTATTTAGTTCCGTATGTTTTAAGTGCATTTAAAGGTGTTGAATCTAGCGAAAAACCTTCTACATAATCATTTTGTAGTGTTGATTTTGTTTTAGGGTTCGACCATATTTGGTAAATTTTGAATTATTTGTAATTTTGTTGCTCGTGGGGATAATTCGATCAAATTTTGCGAACCCGATGTCATTCTGCTAAGCGGGGCTTGAATTAATTTATCCTAGTTGAATTTTGTGGAAGAGATGGAGTATTTTGTTTTTTGGAGAATTGGTTGAAATTTTTGTAAAAGAGTTCAGTTTTTTGCCTTGCAGTGAAATTTGTCTCCAAGTGGAGAATATTTGAGGTTTGTTCACTGTATTGAAATTTGGTTCAAGGTGGAGATTTGTTGAAATTTAATCAAAATTTGGTTGGGTTTTGGTGGATTAGTTGAAGTGGGCCTTGAGGAGGTGGAAATATGGACCAATGAATGTTTTTTAGCATTTTTTTGTTTGCTGTGAGACAAGCTCACGCTCGAGTGTTCAAAGCAGAGAGTCTAGCACTCTCTCACCACCAACCCGCTGCTCGCTTAGCGCCAAACTAGCGTTCGAGCGTCGTTGTGTTCCGACCTGTGATCCGTTTCTCATTTTGATGCCTTTTTTGATGATATTTCTATTTTTAGGACTTGTATTTGGGTTTTGGCATGTTTCCTATATATAATATACTCTTTTTTTACAATTAGAACAAGTTAGACAATATTGTAACACAATATCTTTATTTTTTTTTTCCATATTATAGTGATTCTCCTTTTCCCTGCAAATTTTTTTGCGTTCTTCTTGTGTTGTGATTGTTTCTTCGTACTGTGTCATATAATCTCATCCCGAATTCCTAACAAGTAATATTAGAACATACATAATTTTTGCTAATTTGCTAACTGCATGAAAGCTAGCTAACATGTTTATTTATTGAGGGAAAAACTGAGAAAGCAAATATATCAATTCACTTCACCTTTTGCTATCCACCTAACTCACCCTAATCCCCACCTCATGGCACCACCAATGGGAAGTGGTGTGGCATAATGTAGATGGTTTTATTTTTAAAAAAAATGTTTGGGGTTTCTAAATTATTTCTTATGTATTTCCGTGTTCATGAAATTATGATATATTATTTTTCTAAGCTGTAAAATGAGTGTTGCATATATTTTTTTGTTCTGGAACTTTATATAACTCAAGATTATGGAAAAACTTCTGGTTTCGTGTTTCAAGCATGAAAATGTGATTTGTATTTGAGACAGTTTTTACTCTATAAAAATGATAAAAATGAAAAGTTTAACACAAAGAAGCTAAATTTTATTTGAAAATTGTAAGTAAAATATATTTTATATTTCTAGTTATTATTTGTTTATTGGCTTGCTTAAATTAGAATTGTTTTTAAATATCAAATCATGTGTCAAAAACGTGTTCAACTAGTGCACTCCACAGTAAAACAAATTTCTTGGCTACAGAATGAACAAGATGCAATCTTTACCTTTCGTACAACATCATATAAAGAAATATATATTTACCACCTTGGACTCGTTTGATTAATCAAACAATTAAAGGAATGAAAGATTATTTTAACAAATCAAAACCTTCATTAATTTAATTATTAACCATATCAAATATATTTTACATTATTCTCACCGTGTAAAACTGTCGTATTTTAGGTAAGAGATGTTCGTGCCTTGAAGGAGTCTTTACATAATTAGAGAAAATTATTAAGGGACGAACTAATGCTTTGAGAAAATCTGCCTTTGATGAACCCGTAGTATCTTGTTCTGTGTCTTTTGACCATCTCTAGTGAGTTCTGCCCGACTAATGCTCCAGTGAAGTATCTCAAAGAAAAAATCGTGTTCTTCAATCAACCATACTTGAAGAAAACACACGTGTGTGAATGATATAATCTTACTCAAAGATCATGCTACTAAGCGTGTTTAAGATTATTGAATCTTAATTCAAGAGATGGTTGCGGCCTAATACAATAGTAAAGTGGCGATTAAGTCAAAACCGGAGGGTTAGATTCCACTTCTCCAACAAGAAAAAAGGAATAAGAAAACGGAGGAGTTGTTCGCTATTTGCTTTTGATTGTTTTAGTTAATTTTGCGAAATTACTAAACTGAAACTATTGTATCTTTGATTCTTTCATAATGGATTATTTTACCCCGTAATAAAGGGGTCAGTGGATGTTTCCCTTAGGGGTTTACCACATTATATCATGTGTTATTTACGGTTTATTTCCACAATTGATAACAACTTGAAGAACACTAAACGGTTAAGTTGTGCCAGTCAGAAATGTGTTTAGAATTTTTTTTTTTTACACTAAATTCTAAATTATATGCTGAAATTTTTTCAAATTTAACAGAAACTAAATCTGGATTGTTAAATTCGAAAATAACGAAATTATCAACGAAATTAAAATTTCAATTCTCAATAATTCAACATGAGCTCTTATACCACTTGTTGAAATTTTTCATGAAGCTAAAACTTTATAAATTTGCCAACATCTTCACGTGAAATCACCAAGAAACTTAATTAATTACATATGTCGGCCCACATGACAAATTGAATAGTTTCTCAACATTTTTCATTTATTGAAATCTTTGACAATTCGTAATGAGTGTTCACAATGTGATCATCTTTCAATTGGAGGCTGTTGGAGTTATAATTGATGATAAACATAAAGCATTAAGATTCGTGATATCAGCCTACTTCTTATGAGGCACATTAAACCCATTTTGATGTGGAAAAGAAACTAAATTTAGGGAAGTTATAAGTAAATTGATTTATGAAGAAAGAAGATTGGATTGAAGTAATATTTCATATGAAAACTCGTTATTTGTTGCTTAAAAGTGGAGGAAGAGTAGCTCCATGAAGAAGAACGCAATTTTTTGGAACTGTGTGGACAAACTAGTCATGTGAGAATATTGTCCAGAAGGTGGAGTATACTTAGCTAACTACTCGAAGTAGGAATTATGTCTCTTTATGAGTGACGACAAAGCTCTTGAGTAAGATATTTTTGCATCATCATGTTATGCGATAGTTGCCATGATAGATGATGTGTTTTTAGTAGTGAGTCCACATGTTCGTACATGAGCATTAACTTGACATTGATACATGATGTGTGGTAGAATTAATGCCGATGCCTCATAAGTTCTCTAAAAAGTTAAACAAGCTAGTAGCATAATTTTTTAGCAGGTTGTTTCGATATGAACCGACAAAATTCTTAAAGTTCGTTATTAATCTTAAGTAATTATACTCTTATGGTGGAGTATATTTATTCTTGATTAGCAAAGTTCATTAGCTTACTGGTTTTCTTAGGCATAGTAATGGGATGTATTTAGTCTAGGAACCACATTCCTTATCCTTGCGGAATTTCCCTGTACCATCCCGCCTTGTCCTACTTAGGTGAGTGTAGGGCGGGCTAAACGATCCCCCTTTCCCGTTTATCTCCCATTTAATTTTTTTTTACTATTTTTAATTATTATATTTTATCTTAAATACTAAATTTAACTTATTATTAGTATTAGATGTTACATATATATAATTATTATTAATTTTAATTCGGAAAAGAAATACCTAAATAATTGAGACAATAAAAGAATTAGACAAAACTGTATTATTTAAAGACATTTCTTATCTGATAGGAGTAATTGTTTTTCGATGTTGGAAAAGATGAGCTTTCTACAGGACTTCAACTATAGATGTATTTAAAAGATTCCACTTCAAATTTTTTATGTAAGCACATTGAAAAATAAGTCTATAAAAACTTATCACTAAATAAATAATGAGCTTTACAATTGAATGGATCATGAATTGGATTTTTGGCCTTTTAGCCCTTGCTTGGTTTAGACAAGAATTAGATTAATAATAGAATTTTATAAATAATTATTGAATGTATGGTTAAAAAGTTGTGGAATCCACTAAATATGGTTAAAATAATTCTTGACTTTGACTTAGTTTTATTCGACTTTTATAGTTGAATCGAACATCGGCCTAATTTTTAGTTCAGTAGTACGATTTTTATATTTATATTTAATTATAAATGTACAATATAATATTTAAAGGGGAGATTTCCCCCAACCAATATTTTTGACACATAATATTGACAAAGAATTTGAACCCTTAAATTTAATGTAATATAATTATCTCCATCAGTTATACTAAAATCCCCAAGTAATTATATTCAACATCAAAACATATCATAATTACCTTTTAAAAACAACCAATAACCATCTAAAGAAAGACTTTTTTCCAGGAAAATAATAATAATAATAATAATAATAATAATAATAATAATCTTCTGCAGATCAGCTTCATCCATGGTCTCCTATCCAATCACCGTCGATTGGCATCTCAACCTCGTTAACGTTTTAAAGCTACATAAAACCCATAAATTATCAATTATAAGCGATGACAAAGAATATGGTTTGAATCCAAGAAACGGGTTCGTGAAATATAATTTCAAGCATTCTTTTCGTTTTAAGCATTCTGAACGGAAGAAGTATCATGTTGTGCTAGAGGAACGGAATCCACCTTTGCGGGTTGTTTTACATTTGATTTTACAATCCTCTCAGACTCAGATGAAGTCTGTGCCTCTACTGCAACGAGTGACTTCTCATATGGATTCCTAAATTTTATGCTATTATTTTTCGTAAAATACTTTTGAGGGTTTGGACGATTGAAATAATATATGATTGTAATGAAATTTATATTTAACAAAAAAATTATTTAAATGATATTATTTATTTATGTCATTCTCAATGAGCAATTGAAACATAATATTCATCTATAAGAAAGTCTAAATCTATTTTCTCCGCAAATTCTCATTCGATAAAAAATATCATACAATAAAATCATCCTCCATTTTTTTCCTCCATTTTGTTGCGAAGCACAAACTTCACATGTTTCATTGCAGAAAAAGCTCGCTCAGTATTTGATAATTGTATTTTATCCACTTATTCGGGAAACTAAAATATCGATATTTGGTAATTATTTTAACAAAATATATCCTAAATTGTTGTATTTTGTATTATATAGATAAAACTCAATGGTTGAACGAGAAATTGAAAGAAACAAAAGAAAATCAAGGAAAAATGGTAAAGTCCAAAGTTTGAGGACCAAATTGTAAATATTCAATAGTTGATTCGGACCATAAAACGATACTTTGAAGATTTCTAGAAGACAATTGGATGGAACTAGAACTCAAAAAGGAATGAAATATGATCAAAATATTATCAAAATCAATTTTCAATCGTATAAATTATATTCCATATTTTAAGTCAAATATTGAGACCCATTTTTGGTATAGTAAACATCCGAATTGAAAAACTTCTATTTCTTTCAAATTTGTAGCCCTTTGATTTATATTTTCAACACACTTTAAATTGCCTTAATCGGATATTAAAAGAGAAGGTTATGACAAAAATACTGACTGCTATGTAGAGATAAAAAAATCAGTACGTGAAAGCAACTTTTCTTATTCGATTTGAACTCTTTTGAAAACCAATTTGGACATGATTTTCAACTAATTTTCTACCTTACAAATACCTAATAGCAGAATACATATTGTGGACCTCTCATATACATATCATACTCCAATACGCATCAATTATTATTATCAAAGGAGGTGAATTCATAGTTTTTGTGAGAAAATTAAATGAGATTTGCAAGAATTTAATTCAGTGAAGATTCAAAATTGATTTGTGGTCAAAGAAGAGAATGCGCAAGTGGAGATTCATCAAGAACCCATTGAAGAGATTCAAGATTTCTCAATTTATAAAAAAATCGAGTTATGTCTTTTCACGTAAATATGATTTTTTTTGTAATTTCGATATGTTATGCTAATTTTATATATTGTTAAGATGAGATGAACCCTAATTTTGAAATTTTTAATTTTAATTAATTATTTTGACGACTAGTATGTGTATTTTCTTGAATATTTACTATTTTTTTCACCGACTTTTCAATTAATTAGCTCATAATTGAGATAATTTATTAGAATATATTATTATCGAGAGAGATAATAGGGTTTTAGCTAAAAATAATAAATGTTGCAAAGTTCGATAGAGAATAGAGATATACCTCTATTCTTTACATGATTTCCATAAATGTTCTAGATCATTTAATACATTTATCAAGTTTGCATATTTCATCTAGAGATATGAGGGTCACATGAGGGGAATAGATTTGATAACTATCGAGAGGGGTTTTCAATTAAATTAGGAACACTAACTAACAAGAATGAGTACAAATTATCACTTTAAGTCGTTGTGCTAAAATGGATTAATAAGGAGGATTCGATATCTTAACAATACTTTCACATATTTGAAATCAAACCAATTAAATTGATTTATAGTTTAATCGATAATTTAGATATTAGTATAGAATACTCAAAACATATTTGCTATTTGATTAAGGTTGCTATTTATTTAAACACGATTGAATATTTACTCCTTGTGGGTTCAACACTCTACACACTACTATATTACTTGTTCACGATCCCGTTCACTTGCGCGAAATCAAACGATCAAGTTTTTGGTGTCATTGTCGAGGACTTTTGTATTTTATTTATTTTTGCTTTAATTTGAATTTTCATTGCTTATTTATTTAGTTTCATATACTAGAAAAAAACTACAGTTTTTTCTATTTTTTTTCCTTTTTAGGACTTTGTATAAGCAATTTGAGACACGGTAATCTTGTTCAATTTGATTCAAAAATTGAACAAACATTCAAGTTGAGAAGAAGTGAACAATTAGAAGTACACCAAAAACAGCAAACAAAGCTCATGGCAAAACAAAATCAAAATGAAATTGCCATCGGGCGAATGAAGAAGCAACACATCCAATTCCGGTGGCAGGGAATGAGAATGCTAGGTTGATGGGAGACTATACGATTCCACCGGTCTTGGAAAGCCAATCCAGTATTCTGTATCCGACATTTGGTCGGGCAAATTATCAACTGAGGATGGATGTGATCAATATGTTCAAGAATGCACTACAATTCTTTGGGAGGTCTACTGAAAATCTCAATGCTCATATCTCAAGATTTCTAGACATGTATGCAACTATAAAATATCCAGAGGTTTCAAATGAAGCAATCTGATTGAGACTTTTTCTTTACACTTTGAGAGATTTAGTTAAGGAATTGCTGGATACTTTTCCTCTTCACAGCATCACCAGCTGGAGCAGTTTGAGCTAGAAATTCCTAAACAAATATTTTCCACCTAAAAGGATTGCTAGGTTGAGGGACGAAATCACTATATTATATCAGCTCGACTCGGAGTGCTACTATGAGGCTTGGGAAAGGTACAAGGGGTTGATCTATCAATGTCCACAACATGGGCTGCAAAAATTGTTCCAATTTCAATATTTCTACATTGGGCTAAATCCGACAAGTATGGCTAATATTGACTCTACATGCAATGGATCTATTACAAAAAGGATAGCAGATCAAGTCTATCAGATCATGGAGGATTTGGCATTCACTAGTGCACTGTGGCCAACAGAAAGAACATGTGTACAGAAAGTAGTTGGGATACATGAGATAGATCAATTGACAGCAATCTCAACGTACCTGGTAGCTTTAGCTCAAAAAGTGGCACAGATGAGCGCAATTCAAATAGCTAGACTGAGATGCAAGCATTGTAGAGGGAACAATGAGAACATAGATTGTAATGTGGGTAGTCTGTTTGTCCAATCAGTGGAAGATGTTAACTACACACAAAACTTCTAGAGGCAGCAAGATAAACCCTATTCCAACACATAAAATCCTGGTTGGAGAAATCATCCTTACTTCTCATGGAGCAACAATTAGGGAGCTCAAACTGCACCACAGTAGACTGTGTTGCCAGGTTTTCAGCAGACTGAAAATAAATCTTAATAGAAGATCTTGTTAGTAAATTGGCGGAAAAATTTACTCAACACATGCAAAGAACGGATAAGAGCTTGCAAGTTCGGGGAACTGCAATCAAGAATTTGGAAAACCAGATGGGATAGATAGCTAGGGCACTCTAAAAAATACAGCCAAGAGCACTACCAAGCGACACTGAGATAAATTGGAAACAGTATCTAATGGCAATAAAATTTGTAGAGAGTGAGGAGATTTAAGCAATCACTACACACAGCGGGGTTCAACTTCCAAAAATTACATTAAGAGACAAGTGGTAGTGAATAAAAAGGTGCTTTCCACGGTCGAGGAGCACTTGGAAAAATCTAAGCAGAATATAGAATCAAAAAAAAGAAAAGTATTAGAAAATCCAAAGGTTATGATAACCACTCCTACCAGAAAATAAGTTCCACAAATACCCTTCCCACAAAGATTGCAAAAAAGGAAGCTGGAAGAACAGTTTGCAAAGTTCCTGGACATCTTCAGAAAGCTTCATGTCAACATCCTACTAATTGAATCTATATCTCAAATACCCAAGTGTAGTGCCATCTTGCAGAATAAATTACCTCATAAACTAAAAGATCCAGAGAGTCTCATAATACTTTGCACAATAGGAAGTGAATCGAATTTTAATTGTTTATGTGACTCAGGAACAAGTATAAACCTAATGCCTCTTTTTGGAACTGGAAGAGCTGAAGGACACGTCCATCTCCCTTCAATTGGCGGATAGATCAATCAAATACCCGCGAGGAGTGGTTGAGAACGTGCTCATTAAATTGGGAAAATTCATATTCCTGATTGATTTCATTGTCCTAGATATAGAAGATCCATGGGATGTATCATTATTTATCTTGGGCAGATTTTTCCTATCAACAAGCCGAGCTATCATGGGCTTTGAAGTGGCGAACTAATATTGAGAGTGGATGATAAGCGAGAGAAATTCAAAATCTATACTACTATCGAAAACCCATTACATGAAGAGGTTAGCAAAAAGGATAAGGAAAAGTGCAATTATATTGCTCAAAAGACGCAACAAGGCTCAAACGAGACAAATCCTAAAAATTTAGGGAGCCTTAGATGAGATGAGAATGGAGAGTTCAAGGTTTGGAGGGTAAAAAGAGGATACAATACTGATCTTTCTTTCTTTCTTTCATAGAGGTGAAGATTCGATGTTGAATCATTTTGAAGAGAGGAGGAATGATGCGTATCATGAAGGGCCGACTAGCAAGGATCTTTTACATGTTTCTGATGGACATATAAAAAAATCAAAAGCAGAGAAGATCAAGGAAGCCATGCAAGGACATGTCCAAGCTACATGGGAGACTTCAAGTGCAACGAGCAAGATATCAATTTTCAAGATGGACATGAAGGAAGAACCAACTTTAGTGTATTTGATTCAAGTTAAGGACAAATGAGGTTTAGAAGAAGGCCACGTGTCATAAGAGTATTCATACACTTATTTGTACCTAAAGATATTGACATTTAATAGTTCTTTTGAACATTTATAGCCCAATTTACTTCACATTTCATTTATTAAGTGAAACTCGAAGAATGAAAGTGGAATTGAAAGGAAGAAACGAAAATGGCAAGATCCAAAGTTTGAGGACTCAAGTGTAAATACTCAAAAGTTGTGTCAAACCTTATGATGAAGAGTCGAGAATGTCAGATGTCAATTGGATACAATTAGAAGTCAAAACAGAGTAAAATGTGAACACAAATCAATTTTCAACCGCACATGTATGTTCCAAATTTTTAGCTCAAGATTAAAATCTATTTTTGACCTAGACAATGTTAGATTTGGAAACAAACTATTTAAGCAAAGTTGTAGCCCTTTGAGTTATTTTTACAACGCACTTTGAATCACCTTAATCGGATATTGAAAGAGAAAGTTATGCAAAAAAACACTAAAAAAGGGGCCACCAAATAGGCACCCCACTCTAGGGAAAGAAATCAGATTCGCGGTCCAGCGGTGCCACTACATGGTGCCTGGGCACTACTGGCCACCAAAAATAGGATTTTCAAGTGAATTTATCTTTTTAAAATTTCAATTCAACTAAAACTCTTCCAAGACTCAAAAAAGACATAAATACAACTCTAGTTCCACACAATTTGGGAGAGAAAAATACATAATCATCAAGATCAAAAAGTAAAAACTAGAGTTTGAAGACTTTTGAGGTTGAAGAAGATTCTTGGTGCAATATTCAATTCTTTCCATGATCAAGATTTCGAAACCTGGTTTTTCTTTCATTAATATGGGTAGCTAAATTCATAGTTAGGGCGAACAATGTAATCTACGTGTGACCCATTATTTCTTTTATTTGAATATTCTAGTTCTTTAAATGTATATATGTTGATTTTATTCATAAATTTAATGTTTTGAATTCTTTGACCAATTATTCAATGATTTTTTGAATCTATTACGAATCGATGTCTGAGTTTTAGATTTAGGCCATATAATATAATCCGTTAAATTATTCAATGATTTTTTGAATCTATTACGAATCGATATCTGAGTTTTAGATTTATACCATATAATATAATCCGTTAATTTAGTATAACATGTAGAGAAAACTATACTAATTATTGCTGTTATTAGATGAATTCTTAAAACAAATATTTCGTTTAACTAAGATTGATTCATATATAGATATGAAATTGATTTAGTTAAATAGACTCAATGAAAACTTGAGAGGGGTAAATTGAATACTTTAGAAGATTTCGACCGAACACTACAATTGTAATGAATCTTGATTGACGAATTAAATGGGATTCATATGTAAAATTGTAAGTCCTAGCATCCACATTCATACTTTTAAAACTCAAACTCGACAAATTAGTACATTAGATAATTTTGTTTTAGTTAGAATAATTTAGACACCAATCACAAAACTTTATTATTAGTTTTCGTTCAAATTAAAGTTAGGAATAATTTAACCAATTGTTAGATAGTAGTTCTGGTGAGAATGATATCCTGACTCAATGGTCAACTATATTACTTATTACGATTGTACAGTTGCAGGATATAAAAATCGACAGCAACGTGCATACATGGTTTAAATGAAGATGCCCCAAAACCACCAAAAAATCAAAACCCAAAAGTAAAATGTTTGTACCAATACCATGAATGTGCATGGTACTTCGAATGGCTGTACGAGCACTACAAGAAATTTATATTTTCCCTATAAAATTTTGTGAGACAAATCGAGATTTGTGGATGGAACTCAATTTTTCCCACAAAAAAGACATTTTGTAGGGCTATGATTTGTTTCAAAAATTTCAATAAGGGAGGACTTGTGCCCACAAAAAACTGTATTTTTTCTGGACAAAAATATTTGACCTATTTGTAGGCTAATAATTAGAGTGGAAATGTTTTATTTTAATTTCTATTTTTAGTCCCTACAAATATATATTTGAAGCAAAAAGATAATTGGCAAAAAAGAGAAATTAATGAAAATTATTTTCAATTTTTTAACTTTCCATTTCTTTTTTTCTTTTTCTTTTATTTTCCTCTCCTTTTCTTTCTCTTTCTTTTTCTTCTATTGTCTTTCTCTTTTCTTTTCCTTTTTAATTTCTTCCCCACGTCCTCTCCCTTCACTTTTCTTAATTTCTACTCTGCTTCGACGTTTTGCCACCAGATTATCTTCCCACCACCTTCAATCAACCATCAATCGTGGAGCCCACTAACCTAACCACCCAAGTCTGCACTAAAGACAACTTAGAGGTGTCGTTTATTAATTTTTATTTGTTGGGTTGTTATCGATTTGCATGGAAATATTGTAAAATGCAAATAAGGTTATTTGGTTGCTATAAATTTGTTTATTGGGTTGCTATCAATTCATTTATTGGGTTATAGAGTAATGTCATATATCTATAGTAATGTGAAAGTTGAAATTTGATTGAAATGTTACGGGTTCAAAATTATCATATATTTTGTTTCTTTAACTTCTGATTAAAATTGTGCTTCAACCGATTGATGAGATGGAATCTTTGTTCTGTGACTTTGTTCTTTGTATTCCATTTTTGGCTTTGGTTTCTATTGAATGCTTATTAACTTGTTCCTCAATTTGAATCTTTTATTTTTTTAACTTAATTATTAAATTTCTAATTATAAATTTCTTGTAATAGTCACCTTTAATCTTAAGTGGTGAGCAAATACTCAAGGCTGGCCTGCTCTAGAACTTTTTAATAAATAACAAATTCACAAAATTAGGGAAATCAGTCGATACAATGAGTTTTTACACGTGGTCCCATACATTCAAATACATGATAGACAAATAGATACCAAAGTTCATACCTCTGTAGACAGGCAATTTGGCTGGTTGGCTCTCTTTTGGTCTGATGTGCTCACATGGTCGAGCAAAGCTTGGACATGAAACTGATTTTTGTTAATGTCATATTAACTCCAGAACCATATTCTGCCACATTATTTTTAGGGAACGTATTATAAAAAGCTCATTCAACTATATTAACTTACTGCATTATTTGTTGGAAATTAACTTAATCATGCACACTGAAATTTAAAACAATTTCAATTTTCACTAAAAATTTTCTTTGTGTTTAGATAATAAATGCTCATAAGAATTAAATCTTTAGTTAATTCTATGAAAACCAATCATGATATGCAATCTACAACTATCCAGTTATTCATGCTCCAATAGAAATCCACATATGAAACAAGAATGAAAGAATTATGATTTCTCTTTTCTTGTGCGAATAAGATAATAGTTGTCTTACGTTTTTCAACCCTAACATCTTATTAATAGAAATTCAAGTGGGTATGGCTCGACACTTAAACTTTACCCGGTCCAATATTTAATAATCTAATTAATTAATTAATTTGGCATCTTAATAAGTAACTCAATTAATTAATTGTCCGACACATGTTATTAATTAATTAGTAATTATCATTCTTCTTGTTCTCCTTTTGTATGTGACCCATTAGGTTCACAATCACGATATCTAACGACGTAAATTATTATTTTGATCTGATCAGAATCAATAAATTAAAATATCCCTTTTTAATTTATCATTAATTCATATCTGTCGTCCCAAATTGATATCTAGTAATGTGTCAGGCAAACCAAATTTGTTCATTTATCGTAAAACAATAATCCATTCATCAATATAATTCAACCAATTACGAGACATGGAGCGTGTTGATCTCGATTATTGAACGTATATTTCATCCTACTCTTAAGTCAATATAAGTCAAAAACTCTTTATAACTTATGAATACCACCTTAGCCAAGGATTTTGTTATCAACTTAATTGAATGAAATGTAGATCATAATCTCTTATTGTTCACAAAAATATATTTTGGATTAAAACTACCGCAAGTGTATGGTTCGTTAACAAGTAGTAAAATGAATTTTGAGTCCAGTATCGTTCCCACAGAGATTGATTTAGTTGAATTCAAGTTATCCTAACCTTAACCGAAACAATTGAAATTTATGGTTTTGCTATTGATTAAATAATATACGTATAAAAACAAGAACTAAATTAATTAAAATTGAAATCAAATGCACGTGTTGTAAAAAGATGATGATGAAAAACATACTAGGATTCTGAATCCCCTTATATTATTTCTCTTTAGTTCGAACTTTTAAATTTGACGACACGATTTAGTTATGAATATCAATATTCCTAATTTGTTTAACAATCTCTTTCGAGTAGAATTAAACATATTTTTACATGTGACCCAACTATATTTCTATGATGGATGCGAACCTATAAAAAAGTATTAATGGATTTGTGAATACTTAAAGATCACATAAATCATAGCGGTATATTTATATCCCCCATCGGAATCTACAACAATTGACACTATGTCTTGTTGACCTATGGTCAAACAAATATTTTGATTATAACAAACAAATTATGTTTACCTCTAATTCAATCCTTAATTTGATTAACAAAACCATTGAACGAGAAGTTGCAAATCAAGAAAGCTCAAATGAAGACCGATCAAGCACTCATGGAAACTAGCTTTACGTCATCGAGCACTCGCGCCAAAATGAGCTGAAGATTGTGTAACTAGATTTCTCACAGAACGGTTGTAAAGGTAAAGAACTTTAGTTTTTGGCAATGACACTTTGCAAGCTCAAGTAACGGTATTCTCGTAAACGACAAATTTTACAAGACGATAAAATGTTGGCACAAAACTATTTTTCAAATGGAAGTTTTTCCAACATATTTTTTGAAACTTATCAAAATAAACTTAATCATTGATTGCAAACAAAACAAAAGGAAAAACGAACCAAACCAATACTGGGCATCCGAACATTTAGATGGCGAACTGGATGTCCGGTTCGCCAACAACGGTTAGTTTTTTGACCGTTCTGACAGAGTTGTTCAAAACGGCTAGTTTGGTCGTCCGATTCTGAACCAGACGTCCGGTTGGACAAGAGTTTAACATTTTTCAACTGCTATAAATATCAACTCACCTAACTTTTATAAAGTAACTTTTGACCATTCAATTTGATACTCCTTGAGCAAACATTGATATCTCATATCATTTATTATCAAAGTATTGTGCTCTTGAAAAATCTTTGATCAAAATTAATTCTTGAAAATCATTTTATACATCAAAGATCAACACACCAAACTCTTGAGCTTCATTCATTTATATTCATTAAAGTATTTGCCTACTTCTCTTCTTATACTTAATCTTGTATTCATTATTTACTAAGAAGATAAGATTTCACTTGTAAACTCATTTTTAATTGTGGATCGCGTTGAGGTCCCGGAAAACTCAACGTTGTAAAAGGGTCGGTGATCCTTGTTGCAAGTTACCAGAAGCACTGTAAAAGGTTGGATTGCACCATAAGTCAATCAATATGATGAAAAAGGCCTTGCTCATTCCAGAGAGCTTGGTAACGAGGGACGTAGATAATTGCATTGAATCGAACCTCCATAATAATATCGTTTGCATTCTCTATCCCTTTTACTTAACGCTTTTACTTTGTGATATGTTGTTCCACTTACTTGTTTATTTGTGCTTACTATTTAAATTAATATATTTAGTCTTTACTTGCTTAAATTTAGATTAATTCTTCGAAAAAGTTTTTAAAACCAATTCATCCCCCTCTTGGTTAGTCAATCTTGAGCTTTCAATTGGTATCGAAGTGAGGTACTCACCTTCTTAAAGATTTCACTATCTTGAGTAATGGCTAACACCATGTTTTAAAATCTTGAGGGGCATTCCGTAAATCGACCCCTTTCTTTAATGACACACACTATAATTATTGGAAGGCTAGGATGATGATCTATGTTCAATCAATTGATTACACTATTTGGGAAATAATTGAATATGGTCCATTCTTTGATGGCACACATTATAATTATTGGAAGGCTAGGATGATGATCTATGGTCAATCAATTAATTACAATATTTGGGAAATAATTGAATATGGTCCCTATGTGCCTACAAATACTATTAAGATTGATGGAAGACCCGATCAAAGTATTCCCAAACCTAGAGAGGTATACGATGGAGAAGATAGAAGAAAATTATCATTAAATGTTAAGGCCAAAAATTTACTTTATTGCGCACAAGATAGAAATGAATTTAATAGAATTAGTACATGTGATTCGGCCTATGATATTTGGCATATTCTCGAAGTTAATCATGTTGGAACAAGTAAGGTCAAAGAAACTAAAATAAATATGTTAACTAAAGAATGCAAAAATTTATTTATAAAACAAGATGAATCTATTGTAAATATGATTATGCGTTTTACCGACATTGTAAATGGTTTAAAGGGCTTTGATGGAAAATATACTAACGGTGAACTTGTAAGCAAAA
>CAIGRP010056713.1:0-26997 GCA_903798385.1 Fraxinus cuspidata
AAAAAAAAAAAAAAAATTCCCATATCAACCCAAATTAGTTTTGCTGAATACATATGGTCTATAATAATTTTCCTTAAGGATTATTTTCTACTAGCACATTATTAATCTACATCTGATCTACTTCTTATTTTTTAATAATAAAAGGATAATATCTAGGAATACATCATACAATGTTTGTTAATTTTTCAAAATTTGCAATGCTATTTATTTATGTGAGAAAAAATTAGTCATTAATGCTTATTCAAAATATTCCATTTTTAATATTGCCATATATTATGATTTACGATTTTTCTTTATTAATTTTACTTTCCAAGATTGTGGAAAATAAGTATAATTTGGAAATACTGAAAAAAATAAAAATGATTAAGCACACATGAGTATAAACGATTAAACAACACAATTGAAAAAAGTGTTAAACATTTTTTTTTTCCTTAATAACGTAGTTTCAAGAGTATATTTAATCTTAGTGGTTTTTGTAATTTGTGTAATAAATAAGTAACTTAGAATGTTTCAATTACCACACCAACAGTCAAGATGATTATTAAATTAATTTTAGTCACTAAGTTTATAAAGTGACATTAATGGTCACTCAATTAAAAAAACTAACAAACGGTGAAAGGTAAGGTAAAATAAATGCAGCGTAAACTTTCGTTAGTGCTTTTAATAGAGTTAACCCTTAACTCTATTCTAGAATAAGGTAAAAATTAAGACAAAATTATTGATATAGGAGAATTTTAATTTAATGTTTTTAACATAGAGATCGTTAATTTGGTCATTATAATTTCAATTTTCCTAGAAAAACAGGGTCAACGACAGAATTTTTGACACTCATACACTTGATAAATTTTCATTTGCAATTAAAAAATTAAACAAAAAATGTCAAATCAGTCCTCGAAAAAAGGCTTCCTTATAACTTTAGTTATTGTTTGATCCTCATTATTTTAAAAACATTATTTTAAAACTCATTTTTTTAAAATTTATTTTTATACATTTTCACAATAAAATATTTTTTTTACGTAAATTTAAAATTTTTTCTTACTGTTTAACTACACATTTTAAAAAAATTCACTATTAGAAAATTCATTTTCAACAAAAACACATGCTTCTATTTGATCCAAGTTCTTACAAAAAATTAATTTTTAACCACACATTTTTCAATAAAATTATATCAAACGTAAATTCAAAATTTTTCTTATTTTTAATCACGTATTTTTCATCAAATCAATATTTAAAATGCATTATCTACTCAATAATGTACATCAAATAGATTGGTCAGCACTTTAAGAAATTAAACCGCAATCCAACGATGGGCCCCACTAAATATTGAATCTTAAACGGACTTAAAACCCTAATTAAATTATAAAACAGAATCTTCTAAATCAACGGCTCTGATTCTCTTAAAAAATGACTTTTAAAATCAAAACCCCAAGTCGTTGCATTTCAGCAGCCACCCCTCTTACATTTTTAGCTCCTTTTCCAGACAAAAACACACACATATAGATACAAAAACACGCACATATATAGGGATTTTTAGATAACAACGCAGCCATGTGTGGAATTCTTGCAGTACTCGGTATTACGGATAATTCTCAGGCCAAACGGTCCAGAATCATTGAACTCTCCAGAAGGTCTATATGCATTTTTTCGTTTCTTTGAAGTTTTGGCTTCAATGTGAAGTGTTACATTATCATGTGGATTTATATTGTCGTATTGGTTGTATTGTTATCATCTCTGTTTATGTTATTTTGGATTTGATAAAATTTGATTTTGCCGTTGAAATGTGAATTTGCAGACTGATAAATTTTTTAATTATCATTTTCCGTGTATATTTTCCCTAATTTAGCTTATAACTTTGTTAAATTTGTTTTAAAAATGATTTTAATTTTGTAAGACCTATATAACTGTAATAGTTTCTACTTAGATGTTGCATGATTTTTTGTTCATAGAATTAATTGTTATGTCTCACCGTGTTAGTATTTTTTTAACTTGGATATGCAAGAGTATGGTGTATGGAATATAATTATGCAACCTATTGATAAACTTGATGCAAGGCCTCATGATTTTCATTTGCAGCGAATGACGGAGTTCTGCTTTCAGGAGATTTTTCATCAAATCTATTAGGATGTCAAAGTAATTGCGCGAAAATTAAAATAAAATAAAATTGTTTTATGTATGCTGTCTCTTAAAAATCGGTTTTGTCAACTGAAAAATACAGGCTTCTAATAATTCTATATTCCTAGGATCAATTAAAATTTCTCTGCCTTTACCTGGATATTGAAAGTAATAAGTGCTTTCTAAGTTCAGTTTTCTTCTGTATTGTTGCTTTTTGCTCTTATAATTAACTAGGAAACTGATATAATTATCTGAAAGAGCAATTGCCTGGTCAGAGAAAATATCACTTACTCTGTCATTTGATTTTGGAAATGTAGGTTGCGTCACAGAGGCCCTGACTGGAGTGGCTTGCACTGCCATGAGGATTGTTATCTTGCTCATCAACGATTAGCTATTGTAGATCCTGCTTCAGGTGATCAGCCACTATATAATGAAGACAAAACAGTTGCTGTCACGGTAGGTGAAGTTTTATTTATTAATGTTTCTGCTGCTCAGTTGCAAGAGGATGTACGTTAATCTATTTTAGCTTGAGCTTATTCTTGAGTGGAAGGATTACTTAATTGATAGCAAAATTTCGCCTTTTTGAGCATGCACAATGGTTTCTGGTTTCCTTCTTGTGTGTTTGGAACTTTGGATAGATGTGAAGGCCTAGAAAGGTTTAGGGGATGTAGTCCCCATTCTTGCTTCATGTGTGAATGTGGAGGACCAGAAACGGATCATCCTTTTCATGTTTAATCTGTCATTTTCAGACAAAATTTTGCCAAAGGTGTCTCATTGCATAATTATGCTTTGTGTATAGGCTGGTACAGCATACATTCCTTCCCCAGTGTAGTGATGAGAGCAACGTTCCATGACTTGTTCTAAATTCAGCAAACTACCCCTGAAGTTTCTTATTACGATAGAGTAACACTTTTCATGGCATAAGATATGACACATGGTGCTGGTTCTGATATTTGCAGCCATTTATGGTGTCTGATCATTAGTAAGAGAAGACACCATAATGGTTTCTCAGAAAGGAATACCCTCCTCCTTCAAATTTCTATTTTCCAACTACGCTTTATGTCATGTTTCTTATCATTCCTGGACTATCATTCTGGTTAGCTTCTAAGAGGGACATGATATTCCCGACTATAGTCTGTTACTGATCCTGGAAAAAACCATTCTTACTGGAGAACAATAATGAAAATCCAGTTGAATGTTGAACAGTCCATTATGTTTGTTTTGTCCACTTGATCGTTTAATAGCCGTTTTGAAATAATGTGAACGGATTGTTTATTTACAGAAGAACTAGTAATTTGATCTAGCTCCTTTCTTTTTTTCCTTTTTCTTGTGCTTTTAGGTTAATGGGGAAATATATAACCATAAGGAACTGAGGGAAGAGCTGAAATCTCATCAGTTCAGAACGGGAAGTGACTGTGAAGTTATTGCACATCTTGTAAGTGCTTTAACAGTGTATTCTGATGAAGGTTTACCATTCTTTAGTCGACTATAAGCCATATATATCAGTTAAAAATTTTGTTCTTTGCCAAATATTACAGAAAAAGTAATAGCATAAGAATTCACAAAATTTATTCTACATTCATCTATATTTTTGTGGGCTTCACATTTTCTCTCTCTCAGTATGAAGAATATGGAGAAGATTTTATTGACAAGTTGGATGGGATGTTCTCTTTTGTGCTTCTTGACACCCGCGATAAAAGTTTTATTGCTGCTCGGGATGCTATTGGCATTACTCCTCTTTACATTGGCTGGGGTCTTGATGGTATGTTATTTTCGTTTCCCCCTATAAAGTCTACAGTTGCTCAATTAAGTATGCACCGGCCATGCTCTAATCATTATGCTATCTTGAATATTNTGGCTGGGGTCTTGATGGTATGTTACTTTCGTTTCCCCCTATAAAGTCTACAGTTGCTCAATTAAGTATGCACCGGCCATGCTCTAATCATTATGCTATCTTGAATATTTTCTGTGCTTTATTACTTGGTGATCCCCAGCCAACCTTATTTAGAAAAGGTTGCTTCTTTGTGCACTCATTAGGCCATTCTGTCAACAGGTTGCCATTCGAAGGAATGACAACCTATCTCTTACATATGCCAATTGTTTGGCTTTCTCATTCTGTAGTTTTTGTTTAACTAAATGTTATTTTTCCTGTAGGATCGGTTTGGTTTGCTTCAGAAATGAAAGCCTTGAGTGATGATTGTGAAAGATTCATGTCATTCCTTCCTGGCCACATATATTCAAGCAAAACTGGTATGCTTTCGAAATTATGGGAATTAACACATTATTTAGTTTGAACTCCTAATCTCGGTAGTAAAATCAGTTTAGCTCCATTTTTCTTTTACCCCTACTATATACCTTGTGAATTCTTCATGAATTTTATGGATCTATCTCGCTAATACGTTGAAAATTATGAATCTACATTTCTACAATAAAATCACACTTTTAAGTTTTAAGAAGCTATAAAAGTTTCTATAGTTTTTCAAATCTGCAAATTCTTTAGTGCATTAAGAAGTTAAATCATACTATTATTTTTAAATCATCCACGTCGTCTGTTGAAGTTTCTTCTGTTATCAGTTAGTCAAAATTTATCATTACATTTTTCCCCATGTGATTTTATTCTTTCATGAAAGGTGTGCTACCAATTAGCTAAGGTCTTCTGTATTTATTGAGAATTTGTAAAAAGAATGGAAGTGACTGTTATGTTAATTCTGTGAAAAATTTGGAACTTGCTTCTTAGGTGGTTTAACAAGATGTTAATTAAACATGTGCTTTATTCTGTTAAAATTGGGAACTTGTTCTTAGCTGGGTTAATAAGATGTTAATTTAACATGTACCAATACAGTATAATTTTTTCTCTTCCCTGCAGTTACCTATACTGTCATTTGAAATGCAAGGAATATTCATCATTATATTTGATATTCCATATTATGTTGACAGGAGAGATCAGGAGATGGTACAATCCTCCATGGTACTCAGAACTCATACCTTCAGCTCCTTATGATTCCTTAGTACTGCGCAAGGCCTTTGAGAAGGTTAGTTGATCCGTATTTCTTTACTGGGAGGAAAGACTTTTAGTTGTTCACTCTTGGATCCTAAAGTTTTGCTTCTGTTGATAAATCATTCTTCTACCTTTTGCTTCTTGCTACTGGATATTATTTTCACAGATTAGAGATTTAGTGTGATCTCTCCCACCGTTGTTCTTCTAATCTTGCCCTTGTTTGGTCTGCATTATTTCCAAAATATATTTTTCTCTTCTTTATTTTCTACTGCACATTCTTCAATAAAATAATATTTCACGCAGACGCAAAACTTTTCCTTATTTTTTAACAACACATTCTCCATCAAAATACTATTCCAAAATGCATTTTGGGCAAAAAATGGGGCTCAGTAGGCTCCTAATCTACTCTTCTCTTCTCATATCATCTTATCTCACTTGACTTTCTTCTTTTTCTTTCCTCTATGGCCTACTTCCTCATATTTATGCGTCGTTGCCCCTGCTTCTTTGTTCTTCAATTATTTCCCCTCATTTTTTGAATATTGTTTATGATCCCAATTCTCTTCTTCTCTTATTCAATTCTTTCAAGCACTCAGCAAGGAAGCATATGAAATAGATTTTCTTGAAATCTGTGCTTATCCAGTCTTAGCATATTTTTTGTCTATTGTCTTAAATGTCGTTCTTATCATTATTATTTTTTGCCAATGTTAATTTATTTGTAGGCTGTTGTTAAGAGACTTATGACAGATGTACCATTTGGTGTACTTTTATCTGGCGGACTGGATTCATCGCTTGTTGCTTCAGTGGCTTCCCGCTATATGAAGGACTCAGAAGCTGCTTGCCAGTGGGGATCCCAGTTGCATACTTTTTGTATTGGCTTAAAGGTAATAATAGTTTCCTCACCTTAGCCCAGCATTTTCAGAATTTTCTTTTGCATTTGTATAACTGCTTGAAGCATATTTGTTACTTTTTTTGTGTTATCTTCATCCTAAAATGACCTTCATGTTTGATTTTTCCAAGTCAAATTGACTTTAGGAAGCAATATCTTGTCTTATAAATAGTATCATTGTTTAAGGGAATCCTCTGGGTAGATAAACCATTATGCAATAGTCTTTTTTTCCCTAACAAACCCTTGCTTTCAAATTTTATGCAGTCTAAATGAAAGAGTTACTTTAAATTTTAATCCATCTGAAATTAATACACTACTATTCTTATCTACTATCTGATAATGGTGCGAGTTTTTGCAAATCATGTTGATCTAGGTTGTATTTTATAGTTTTTTGTTTTGTAATGATAATGATTATGACATTTTCATTGTATCTATATTACTAGTTAATCGTTATTTACTGTAATACATGTTTGCTGAATTTAAAGACGAACTTCCTCAATAGTGGTGGTCTTTCTTTAATTAGATTGGACTTGTTCCAAAACTCTATGATTCTTATATACTATTCCTTTTCCTACTTTATACATTGTCCCTTTCACTTTGCTCATTTAGGTTTTATCTCTCAGGGTTCACCCGATTTGAAGGCTGCCAGAGAAGTAGCAGATTATCTTGGCACTCGGCACCATGAGTTTTATTTTACGGTGCAGGTAATTGTTTTCCTAGGATTAACTTGTTGTGCATCACTCAAGGATAAGATTGATCTTTTTGATATTATTATTTTGATTGCTAAATCAGGAAGGACTAGATGCACTAGAGGAGGTCATCTACCATATCGAAACATATGACGTGACTACTGTCCGAGCCAGTACGCCAATGTTTCTTATGTCTAGGAAAATAAAATCACTGGGAGTCAAAATGGTTCTCTCTGGTGAAGGCTCTGATGAAATTTTTGGTGGTTATTTGTATTTTCACAAGGCCCCCAACAAGGAGGAGCTTCACCGGGAAACATGCAGCAAGGTACTCTTAATTGCAGCTTTATGTACTGATGTTGGAATAGGATTCTCACTATGATTAGTGTTATATTTACTTAGTAACTTCTATTAAATAATTTTGTATTTCTTTATATTGGAACCAGATTAAAGCTCTTCATCTTTACGACTGCTTGAGGGCTAACAAATCAACTTCAGCATGGGGTGTTGAAGCTCGTGTTCCTTTCTTAGACAAGGAATTTATCAATGTTGCAATGAGCATTGATCCAGAATGGAAAATGGTACAGGACTATTGATCCTGTTCTTTTTTCACCCATCAGCACTATATTGAGCCGTTTGCTGCTATATTTATTTGTAGATCTAAGAAATACTATCCTTGCTAATATTGGATGAGAAGATGTGCTGCTAATACTTGCAAGAGATAAATTTAAAGGTCATATTTGCCATTGCATCCAATACTTGCTGATAAATGTGTGCATCTTGACAATCTGTCTTTGCTTTGACTTCACATTTCTATTTCATAATTTTTTGTTACTTCCATTATTCTTTACATGTACTTGACTTTCCATGTCATGCGCCTGATGTATGACATCTTTCTGCCATTCATTGGATGATTACCATGAGTTGTAATTATATATATAGAAATAGGAAATTGATACAAAATGGTAGGCGTTTGATTTATGCCATACTGAGTACAAAATTCGTGCAATTAAAATTTCTGAACTTCAGCGTTGGAATTGAACTTTTAATTTATCAGCAGCCCGTAAAGTAGACGATTATTGTAAGCTCAATCTGTCGTTATATTCAGACTTTGTTTGACTAACAATGGCAGATAAGACCTGATCTTGGAAGAATTGAGAAGTGGATTCTACGGAATGCCTTTGATGATGAACAGAATCCATATTTGCCAAAGGTTTGCTCCTTTGCTGTTAATTTGATGGCACTGAATTCCATATTATTCCACTATTCTTTCTCCTCATTTTGCCTGTTACTCCCTTGAATGAACAAAACATTTGCATCATGTGGTCAGCTAGTTGACCCTGCCTTTACTTTTTTGGTTTTAGCACATTTTATACAGACAAAAAGAACAGTTCAGTGATGGAGTTGGGTACAGTTGGATTGACGGCTTGAAGGATCATGCAAACCAACAGGTATGAGCAACCTCTCAATTTGTGCAAATTACTGAATTACAATATTTCTCTTTTGGAGCTTCTCAATCGTTGTGACATATTTGTATAATTGCCCTTATAAATATTACTGTCAGGTTACAGATGCAATGTTAGCCAATGCAAGTTTTGTCTACCCTGAGAATACTCCAACAACAAAAGAAGGGTACTACTACCGGACCATCTTCGAGCGCTTCTTCCCTAAGGTGGGTTTTGCATGCTGGTTTAGTTCTTCATTTCTTTCTTGTTCCCGCTTCCTCCTTTTTAGCGAAAGACAGGGTTGGGGGGGTCGTCGTTTGTTTTCTAGGATTTGCATGGTTGCTATACAGGTTTATTAAAATATTCTCTTTTCTTGATTACAAAGACTGCATCTTAAAAAATGAATATGGAGCTGAATTATGTCACGAGCTTCTAACTTCTCTCTCTCTCTCATGCGAGTGTGCACGTGCACACTTGCTTCACTCATACCAAAGATCGTTGTACTCAATATCTTCTCTCCATTTTGAATAGAATGCTGCGAGGTCAACTGTTCCCGGGGGTCCAAGTGTGGCATGTAGTACCGCAAAGGCCGTGGAATGGGATGCAGCATGGTCAAACAATCTTGATCCCTCTGGACGAGCTGCCCTCGGTGTTCATGTTGCAGCGTACGAGGAAACAAAGGAGGCTAAGGATGATTTGTCGGGATATGCCTGCCCTCAGAAAGTACAGCTAGAGAAGAATGTAGTGACTGTTTGATTGTTAGCTTTATTCTGTAGACGTGCAAAGCACTATTTTAAATTATTTTCTATTTCAAGGTGAAAAGACATTATATTCATTGAAGTCGTTTAGACTCAATCATGCCAATCTTTAATCCAATGATACTCTCATTTCAAAATTAATATCTATATTCATTCTCGAGTTATGCGCGTTATCATTAGATTGAGTCGTGTTAATTTTCTCTGTACTTAGTTGATGTCCAAGGGACAATTTACTACGTAAATATCAAAATGCTAAGATGTGGCCTACTGCCTCAGTTTAAATGCTAGAAAATACTTATAATTTGACAAAGCTTTTGATAGAAGTTGAAAAAAATGTGTGGTAGAAATTGAAACTTGATCAATCGAAAAGAATTTTAAAAAAGTTTAACAAAGAAGCACTAAAAGCTATGAATGATTGTGCCATATCGTCACAAACGTGGTTTAGGCCTCTTGCAGGCTTGTGTCGACCTTTGTTATTTATTTACTCCACAACCAACAATATGCCCAAAATAACTCTTCGAAATGGGGACCAAATGCGAAATAAATTGACTTGGGAGTTGTCGGTTCAAATTCTTCAACATTATAAAAATAAATAAAAATTAAAGTGTTGGGATGAGGGCTGAAAGCCCAATCAGGAGGACAAATGGTAGATAAATTTATGAAAAATAATACTTGTACACCCTTACGTATGTGTAGCATCTTTTATAATTTATTTATTTCATTGTGAAGGTCTATAAGATTTTGGATTGCAAACCGTACAAATAAGTATTAAATGAGACACTGTCATGTAAGACTCCGTGGCCCAATGGATAAGGCGCTGGTCTACGGAACCAGAGATTCTGGGTTCGATCCCCAGCGGAGTCGGTCTTAATTCCATTTTTTTTTGGGTCACTGAAATGCAAATAAAAATTAAATTAAATTCTAATAATTCGTCTAAGTATTGTTCTACTTGGATATAAAACTGCAGATCTTATATTTGGTATGCATTTAATTTCCCAAAATATATATTTTTTATTTCACTTTCACACTAGTGAGAGTAACTCTCACTTTAAAAATGAATTACATTAAGCTTATATTTGATACGAATTAAAATTTAGCCTGTGTTTGAGCTCAATTTTGTGTAAAAAATACATTTTTGTGTAGTAGTTTTTTGAAGAACGTGTGATTAAAAAGTAAGAAAAATTTTCGATTTACGTATAAAATTATTTTATTGTAGAATATTTGATTGAAAATGTGTTTTGAAAAAATAAATTTTTGATTAAACATGGTTCAAATAAGAACTTAAATTTTAATTTGAATTAAAGTCAATAACTAATTTTAATAACATATTTTATGAGATCCACAACTTTTAGTCACACATTTAATTAACTTTTGTCAAAATCTATTAAATATTTGATTTTAATCCCCACTAAACAGGGACTAAATTCGTAATATATGCAAACACAAAATAAATGTTCTTATCAGCCCTTTTTTGGGGCATCCAACTTTATTGCAAGTAAAAAATAACTTTGAATGTCAGAAAATACTAAATATCAAATGAACAAAATTTTAATTACTTTTTCTTCCTTATCGATATCTAGAAGTACCTCATCGAGTATACCAAACATATAATAATTCTCAAGGAAGAAGTTCAATTTTGACTCTTTCGTCGTGCCAATATGCAAATAACATGGAAAGATCAAAGCTTCGATTCGACAACACGTGTCAAAACCAAAGGATTGGAAGAAGAAAGTAAAGAGTGGAACCGAGTTCACAGCCCAAGCAACATTCAACCATGTTTGAGATCAAATGGCTAAATAATACGACCTAGTTCGACACTTCATAGATTTACCATCCCTAGGAACCATAATACCCTCCTAATCGAGCTGAAAAATAAATTGCATGAAAAATAATAGAACATGTAGTGAGAAATTTGGTGCCAATGACTAAACCAAGGCAATGCTGCTCTCACCACCCGAGGTTTGCGTACACCACCAAAGCAAGGGCGGAATCAAAAAGATATGTTAGGATGAATTGAAATTTTATTTTATTTTCAATGAACTTATACGATAAAAGATGCACACTGTCACACAATATTTAATTTTAAAGATTATATTCAAGACAATCATGACAAAATGAATCAGTATATATTTTTGGATGCTTATAACAAAGTTCTAATTAATATGTTTTTAACTAATAAAATTAAATATAGAACATATTATTTATTTTGATAGTCATGGTTAAAAAAATAAAATTTTAACCACAAGTATAAATAAGTAATATATGAAAAAACACATTAGAAAAAAAATTAATTTTTTTTAAGTTAGTCAAACATGTGATATTTCATAATGTTCAAATAAGTAATTTATCTTTACTTTAATCAATATTAAATATTTGTTATGTAATAAACTAATTTAATTATAAATGAACTATTTAAACTCAATTATACATATATATGTGAAATAAAATACCTAATTTGATAACGAGTTATTTGTGTATCATATGTGTATCATGAATATGAATAAAATACACTTAATTGGGCAAAAATTAATTTTTGGGCTAGGTTATATTTTTAATATTTTTAATTTTATCATGAATATGGGCTAAATTTTCCACTTTTTACCGGCCAATTTACTTCAAGGATGCTCCATCCGCCTTTGTACCAAAGTAATCTTTGGATTCAACTTTGCCATCTGCAAATATATAATTGCCACTCATTTATTTAAGCTTAGCCATGCTCGATGACTTCTCAGCCAAACCTCGAGGAACCTCTCCCTTGAAAATGTCATTGCCTGTCAGCTCTGCAAACTTCTGGTTGTGAGTTTTCTTTAAAGTCATGACCATGGGTTTGTTCCCAAATAAAATATTACTTTGACCTCCAGCAGGCTATAAAATACACGAAGTTCAAGCCGAGATATGAGAAGAGAAGTCAATTAGTGCTTGTTTGATAGTGCTTTTAAATATTTATAAATTGGTCAAACATCATTTCTAATCACACATTTTTCAATACCTACAACTTTTATTTGCTTTTTAACCAAAGATTCCTCAGGATCCACTGCTTATAAGCACTTAAAAGAACCAAAAAAGCACTCAAGAGCACAGACCGCATGTGGATATGATAAGAGGAAACATTAATTGACTTACAATTGAAGATGCTACATCCAAAGATGTTATGTTTATAGGAAGTCGAAGTTAACTTGATTGTGGCATAGAAGAAAAAATGTTTATCAAGTATAAAAGAAGAATGGACGGACCAAGTCAAGCCTTGGGCAAGTACGTGCCATGCCTATTATGGCAAGTTCTGTTTCACATTGGAAACCTAATTTTTGACGAATTGGTCTATTTTAGACTCCTTTTTAGGTCTTTTTAAGACACCTATATAGCTTTCAAAATTTTAAAAAACCAGTGATCATTATTAATAAATCTTGGAGCAAAATAAAAAAATTCTCTCAAAGATTGCTTGATGAATAAGAAGGTATTGTCTAAAATAATTGAAGAGATTTAAAATTAAGGGATTTACCCAATTCTTCTCTCAAATTATCGAGGTTATGTGCTTACAAATTATATTGTATTATTTTGTAATGATGACGGGCTATACTTTTTGTTGCCATTATGATGAAATCTTGTTAACTCTTTAATCTAAAAAATGCTCATTTTTATTTTAATTCTTGTCATTATTGATTGTTTGTTATTCAATTAATTGTTATCCTATTATTTGACCAATTTTAGGAATGCTCTCGAGCTTCATATCGAGACTGAGAGGTGATACATGTTTCTAACTCAAATAACAAACAACATTACATCCTATAGGGATAGATTTACATACCTCTATGCTTTGTGCAATTTTAATTTATATTCTAGTTTTTTTCTATGTTTTTATCTATTCACATCTTTCGTAAAGATATAGTTGGATTGCATATAAAAATTGAATTAATTTATCTTGTGAGAACATTAGCATATAAGGAGTATCATTTGTCAACATAAAATAAGAATTGACTAACAATGAGTAATTGAAGATTAAAAATAGATTAACAATGAGGAATTCAGGATCCTAGTGACTTTCGAGACGTGATTAAGTTCAAAGATTTGCTTGCTCTTTAATTGCTCGGTATAGTTAATAATTAAAATAGTGCAAAATTAATCTCAAGATCATTAAATATGTGCATTCCAAATTCAAGCAAGTTTTTATTAAAGTTAGTAAGTAGATAATTAATCCTCGTAGGTTCAACACTATATTCTTCTCTTTATTATTCGGATACAATACCATCCACTTGTACAATAAAATCATGAAAGGCATCATTTCGAGTTCCGTGAGCACATTGTTGAATAGGTTTCCATGTGAGATTTTGAATAAATCAACTTGGTATGAGATTTTGAATTTAATAATGTTACAGTGCCTACGATGTATAATGAACAAACAAAGAGTTATCGTAAAAGTAATGCATGCCAATGTTCATACCCCAAAAACGAATTGATTGGATGCATTTTGCTTTTATGATGTATTTTTGACATCTTGAAAATGTCTACATAGTCTCATTTCTATCATTTTTGTACGTCGAGTTCAGTGCGCACATTGTTGGACAAGTTTCTATTGGGATAAAATTGCAAATGCACGATATCACGTGCAAGTAGTAAAGTGGAACTAAGGAGTCGAGATTATCATTGCCACGAGACCTAATTGAGCAAATAGTTAAGTTAATTCTACCCTACTTGCAACTTAAGGGACACAAACTCTTTAAGGGTTTTAGAATAATCTAATGTAAACTAACTAATAACTTTAAACTAATAATAATTGAACTGTCACCATGTGGAAATCAAATAGGTAGATGGTTAGGAGTGCAATTTTATTGATTAACCCTACTCGTGGTCAATCTCTATTTTTGTTTCAATTATTATGTTGACGGTCATAAATACAAGATAAAACACTATTGTTGGTCTCTAGATTCCTGGTTAATGTATACCTAAATATTAAATTTTCCTCTTTCGATTAATAATTTGAAAAAAGTGATGCATAAGTGTTTAGGGAACAAGTAGAAATCTCAAGATTTAACAACAAATTCATGAAAAATAAGATTGAGTATTCTAACGTCCTCTATCTTTTAGTCGGCTAGTTTCCTAAGATGTAGATTCCTTCCTTTGGGTTTTGGTGAACCCTTGTTGATTATGAACTTCGTTCATGAAAAGAACGGGGAATCTCTGGAACTAAATATGAAAATATGTCAACCAAGCAAATCCAACGCAATTTATAAAAGAAAAATTCAAAAAATGAAATTGAATCATGAATAGAATTACATACATATGAAAAAAAATCTACAAAAGAACAAATTGACATAGACATCATTTATTTTATGACGAAGTATATGAATGAATCTTTTCAATCTTTATCTTAAATCCAAAGAAATCCGAAAATCATAAAGTCTTGAACTTCAACAATTTCTTATGACCTATCCTTGATTTCTCCCAAGATGGATGAATGCAGGGATTTGTTTGTGTTTCTAGGGTTAGGAATAAATGTGTATCAATTGGGGTCCCACTTTGTGTCACCAAAGTCTCATACATATAGTTTTAGGGTAGAAGAGTTGAAATCCAGTGCAAAAAGTTTCCAAATTGTTCTTAACCAAAACCATGTTGAGATCCATCACCTTTGGCATGCGCGAACGCTAGCCAGTGCACGCACGTACTGGAAATATGTGCAGATCAGGGTACTGTCCAGTATGATAGTGTGCGGAGGCGCTGGCCGGCGCGTGCGCATGCTAGCAAAAAGTGCTCGCTCTGCCTGCCTTCAAACACTTTAACTTTGAACCACAACTCTGATTCAAAATCTATTTATACGAGTTGAACTCCAAATTCAATTACATTTCCAATAGTATATTTTATGCTAGGTGGAAGTCCATGCATCTACCCATGGTATTTTAAATGTTAAATTCGTCCATTGTTTAACACTTGTTTTCGCATGAATTTTTTTTTTTTAAACACCAAATTTCACCTAAGAATGCAAAAACAAACTAAAACAATAGAAAATCTTCTCAATTAGACTAACTTTTACAATAATTAAGGTACCTAAATTGGATTACAAAATATTATTATCAAACACCTCTAAATTTAAACATTTGCCAGTCCTCGAGCAAAACAATAATAGTCCTCGAGCAAAACAATAATAGAAATAATTGAACTATCTCTCAGACAAATTTTCCTAAACACTTGTTAACTCGGCTGAATATCCCTGTGTTTCTTCTGAGATAGATTACCAAATCATAGGATTCTAACAAACTGGATAACAACACAAGAAACAAGTAACAACTCGATGCATCCCTCAAATCATACATTAACTTTCTTGCATGTTTCTACTCCCTGCCACAAAATTGCACACCAGATTGTAATATAAAAGTAACTAATGTTTGGCCTTCTAACTTATCAATCCAGAATCATTAAGTCCACCTTCAACTCGTGCCAGTCGTATTGCATACAATAATGAAGTTTACCCTTTATTTCCCATCGTTTCTTATAAAAACGTGAAGGTCATTCAGATCTAAACAATTTCATACAAAACGAGTGAGTAACCTCTAGAATATTCATATTGACATTGTAGATCTAAATTTGCATGTGCAAGACGAGCCAAGCTTTGAAGCAGTCATGATTTTCTTGCTACTGCTTTATTACACATGTTGTTTTCTTTCTTTCTATTTTTATAATTTGTCCACAGTATGTGATCTCTTTTGCCATCAAAGCAGGTAGTTTCCTTCTATTCCTAAGGCAGCCCCTTGGTAATTTTAAGGGTTAGCTTCGCACGTTAGGGTAGACTAGTGCAAGATTACTGCATTGACTTTTATAGGGATTAAGAATTAGGATCAACATACGAGCTAGCAGTCAAATCATGGTTTGCACACTAAACTTATTCTAAAAAAATGTTCAAAATTTATCAACCAGGGCGATTTTTAATGTCTTTGCGTGTGTTGTGTGTAGGCATAGCTATTCCATAGGGTAATTAGCACAAAACATTCCTTTCGTTTTCATGCATTGCGTAAATCAACCCTATGCTTTCAAAATTGACATTTACAACCTCGTTTCAACATTTTCGTATGAATTTGGTCTTTTCTATCTCATTCTATTAATTCCATCCATCAAATAGACAAGTGGATTGTACTCACATTGTTAAGCCATTGGGTATGTTTTACCCACCTAATCTATTTTCCCTTAAAACTGTATTGTTATAATACAACTATCATATATATCTTGAAAAACGTAGAAATTAAATGCCAGCAAACAACAATGGTCAATATTATATACAATTCCTGCAATGCAATTGTTGTCGATGATGGATCCGGGAATATATCCAGTTCTTTCAATGTGGGTGCAAATGAATTCTTCGATAAACCCTTTTCTCCCTGCAATAACCACCCGAGGTTCAACAGGGAAGAGAATCATAGTTTATTCAATAGCTCACTGTTTTCATAGCAACATCATTCTAAGGATCTTATTTGCTCTCCGGTGAGAGTTCGAAAAAGCATGCATCTATTCACAATATTTTGGATTCATCTGTTCTACATATCTATGGAAATAACTAATGAGACCACTAAATTAATAAAAATATAAAACTGGTGTTCAAGGTTGAATGTAAAATTAGACAAATCACATTTATATTTAATAATCATTTTGCTCTACTTCACTGAGATATTTCGGAAAAGGCTGCCTGATTTTGCAGATCAAATGTGCGCTAAATGTCTGGAGCAAGAAAACTCACGAAGACCACAAAAATCTAAATCCTCCAGAGGTGCTTCACGTGTTATTCGAGATTCTTCTTTTGGCATGGATAAGCAAAAAACTAGACTTGTTACCTCAAGTCCTTTGGTTTTTCATCAACAATTTTATAGACATGAAGGTCCATCAAGTACCATGAACTTGGAGGCCCCCAATATACTTTTAACCGTCCAATGAGAAGCAGAAAATGGTTCTTTGTACTCCCAACCGAAACCCTGCTGAATTCAGTATTCCAGATCCTCAAAACAAGTATACAATATGTGCAATGAGTGCAAATGATAGGTATGTTTTGTGCTAATTACCCTTCTTCTTTTCATGGTATATATGACCTGATCAGTAATCCTCATTTCAAATAATGAATTTAATACCATTTGGTTCTTGAGTTTAGATTAGTTCTGCATGTAGAAACTTGAAGTTTAGTTTATTTCTTTATACAAAGATTAAGAACGATTCTTTGTTCATGAATCTTGAATATTTATATTTTTGATGATTTAGGTTTTCTGCTATTTAATTTCTACTCCTCTCTATATATGAGATATAGACTATAACAATACAATTGAAGGGAAAATGGATTAGGTGAAAAAAACATACATAGTGGCTTGATGAAATTACCTTTCTCAAATGATGTGAGAGCAATCCATGTGTCTATTTGATGGAAGGAACTAGTAGAATGAGACAGAAAGTATTAACTCCGCAAGAAAATGTTGAAATGAGATTTTAATTGCTAAGTTTGAAACGATAGGAACTAATAGAAAGAGACAAAAAGGACTAAAGGGGGTCGTAGGATTTCATTAGACAAATATATTCAAGCCAAGGCCTCGAGGATTCATTGTACATATATTATTAAAGCCAAAAGGAGAGAAAAACAAGAAATCAACTAAAGAGCTAGGGTTTCAAGATTTTAGAAGAAGAAGGCGGAATCTTGGTGCAACATCTCCATCTTTTTTTCGCGTTTCCTTAATACCCGGCAATGTACTTTAATTCAATCTTGTATTTTTATTCTCCCATGATGTGTAATTAAGTAATTAGTTATGATGCATGATTGTACCTAGTTTTAAACCTTAATTTTAATTAAAAAGTTTTAAATCAAATATTGATTGTGTGAATTGTTTTTACTTTCAATCTTAATGCTTGGATTAATTGGCTACTAATTCATTGATTTCATCAACGATAACTATGTAATAATGCCGGTAATTTGTTTAGACCATATAATAAAGACCAATAGTTTAGTATAAAATGTTGATATACTTATACTAATTATTGCGATCGTTATATGAATTGTTTGAACAATAATTGCATTTAACTAAAATTGATTCAGATACAGATACGTAATTGATTTAATTAAATAGTTTCAATGAGATTTTGAGAGCGGAATACATTATAAAAATTCGATTAGGTAAACATAATCAGCTGTATAAAACTTGGTAATTGAGATTAAATTGATAAAAAATAGTAAAATCATGAACCCTAACACTTAAACCATCATATTAAAAAAATCACTTTTATTTTATTATATTTAAAATAGAAAATCACAAAATGAAAAATAACTATTTTATTTGCTTTCAATCAAATTAAAGTTAGGAATAATTTAATCAATTGTTAGATAGTAGTCATCGTGAGAATGATATTCGAACTCATATACCCACTTTATTACTTGTTACTATCTGTACACTTGTGGGATATAAAAATCGACAACAAGTTTTTGGTACCGTTGCCGAAGACTACTTTTATTTAATATCGATTTTAATTATTTCTTGCTTTTATTTGATTTTTTTCTCTTTCTCTTTTCAATTGATCTACTTACTTTTCTTTTCTCCATTGACAAGGAATGAAAAGAAGCAAGACAATGATTGATCCCGACTTAAATGAATGTGACATGCTCTTTGGATAATTTCTTTTCAGAAAAGAACTTAAAAAAGTGAGGATACAACCAACCTATTGTATTTGATAAGGATGGCTTCCGGCTTCCCGGATGGACTAAATATCAAATCTATTGTTTATGGGGAGATTAGACCGACTTGTGAATATTGTGGTGCATTGCATTACACAAAAAATTGCTTGTTATTGGCAACACAAGAGGAAGTAAGGAAAGTTATCTTCGATGGTCCATACCAAGAAAAAGATGATGACACCGAAATAGTTACAAGAGACATTATCATGCAAAAATATAAAATGATTGAAGATCAAATAATTTCGAATGAATCAGGTAACATGCTTATGGATGATCTGTTCATTAGTAAACCCGAGGAATCAACAACTAAAGAAGAAAAACATGTCGAAATCAAGAAATTAATCATAAAGGTGCCAACAAAATAGTGGTATTCAAAGAAGATGAAATTAACATGTAAACCTCCTACTTCGTTGATTTTGTGATTAAAGAAGATGAGGAGATGGAAGCATTCTTAGTTGTGTCAAGTCATATTATATTCAAAAGGACAAAACAATATTTTGGAGAACGTACGAAACATAGTGCAACGACAATCTACGCAAGCTAAGCAAGGCCTTCAAAGATCTATTCAAAGTTCCATGAAAAATCATTGTCCAAAGTTGAGCTTGAGATTGTAAATTAAGAACTATGGGAAGTAATCCATTTTCTAACCCAACCCTTAACTCTTTAATTTTGGTTATTACGGTTGCATTTAGTATATAGGCACGTTTGAGTATTTTTTTAGTTTAATTTTTTTGTTATTTTTAGTTCATCATTTTAACACCGCTGAAAAAAAAAATTTAAACCTGTAACTGGGTGTTGGGGCGTCATAGCCCCGGCGCCGCCCCACCCCATACAAAAATTTCTTCTTTTTCTTTCTCTTTTCTTTTGTTTCTTTCCTTCTTTTCTTTATTCTTTTCCCCCCTCCTTTCACTTCTAATAAAAAAAAAAATGAATTTTTTCCTTATTAAAAATAAATAAATAAATAAATTCTTTCTTTCTTTTCTTTTTCAGTTTTCTCTCTCTTTTTCTTTCTTTTATTTATTTTTAAAATTTTTTTTGTTTTTATTTTCTTAGGTCAAAACTAGCTTATAATCATCTTTTCAAATTAAATCAGCAAAAATTCGTATGTGAATATATTGATAATTATTTTTCTTGTTTATTTTTAGGAGTAATGGGAATATTTTACAAAATGAGCAAGAAAAGATATTGAAGGAAGATGGAAGACCAACTGCTAAATAAGAAACATCATAAACATGATGAGTAATTAGCCCCTTTTTTGCACACATTGAGGACAATGTGTATTTTAAGATTAGATTAGTTAGTAAGTTTATATTTGCTAGTTTGTGTTGTATTATTTTATGTGTGTTTGTGTGAGTTGGATAGCCATGCCGATTAATTGAAATTATTTAAAGTTATTTATGTTTAATAAATTATGAATAAGTGATGCGAGTTTTTTGCTAATTTGATCCTTGTTTATGTTAGATTGTATTATATTGAGCACATTATTCATGATAATTATTATGTTTTTGGATTGATTATATTGATAGAATAGGTTGAATGAACTTACGTCTTTGTAAACCAAGATTATATTATGTACCACGACTACTTAACCAATTGAAACGATAAGTTTGGGGGTGGTTGACGTGTTGTAGGGAGCTATTTAGATATGTGTTGATTTCGTGCATAACGAGTATTTGTGTGGAATATTTTTGGCTAACAAGTAAAGACTAGATAACAACCATTTACTAGAGATTTGATTTCAATTACTCATCCAAAAAATAAAACGCATTGCACTAGCCGTGAGACATAGGAAAAATTTACATACATTGTTGTGTGAAACTAGTCTTGAAATATGACCCTATTCATTACCAATGTTTAGGAAACGATCTATCAGGGAAGAAGGCTACCAGCAATGCAGAGTGAAAACATCCTTTGAAAATCAAAGAAAGATCCAAAAAATAGAAGAAGGGACACAATAAAAAAAATACACCCACACACACCAAAGTGTGTTGAGGCAGTGGCAAAATAACTCTGAGCATTGTTTTTTTTTTGGCTAAAACTTGGATACTTAATTTGAGATTTAGACATATGGTGAAGGGTTATTATCCTAGTTAAAGCTTGGAGGTTAAGATATACAAATTTAAGGAGAATCATCACGTATTGAGACAGTGACTTTTATTGGTAAAATCCAACCAAACTTGAGCACAAAAGGAAAAGAGAGTTGTGAACAAACCTTAGAATAGACACCTTGGAATGTGATTGAAAAACGAGTTTGAGGGTGCGCATCTAACAAGAGAGTTTGACTATTAAGGGTCGGGAAATAACTAATTTTGAAATTCATGATAATTTGATTAATTATGCTCAAGCACTCGACAAGTAAAGAATTAGTTTTAGTTGTATTACTTATGATTTTTTTATGAATCATTGAACGATTACAATACTTGATGCGAGTTCAGCAAAGTTATCCAATGCATTTATAATTTTGTTCGTTTCCTTGCGTGTTTAGTAGATATTCTTGCTCGGGACGAATAATAGTTTAAGTTTGTGGGTACTTAATAAGTGCATTTTATGGGCTTATCTTGACTTCCATTCTTATTTATTTATATATAAATTAATCGATTATCTACTTAATATGTGTAAATTATGTTAATGGTAGGAAAATCTCAACTTGGATACCAATTATGTGAAAATAGGCTATTTGGAGCTTAATTGGAATTGATTTGAAGCATTTAAGATTAACCGGATTGCAAGAGATCAATTGAAAGTATTAATGGAGCATGCGATAAAAATTCATAAATTTCAGAAGTTAAATTTGACATTTGGAACGTTTGGGGATTAAATTGAATCTTTGAGAACTTGCATCGGGTCAACTATTATGATTTTGGAATGAAGATGACTTAATCAGTTAATTGCAAAATATTATAATATGAAGGAATAAAGTCATGTGAGAAAAGGAGTTCAATTGGAGAAAGGAATTGTTTCCTTTTATTTAAACTCTTTGGTAGAAATCAATTTGAACTCTTTGGTGAAAATCAAGTTGAACAAGGATTTTGCATAAATTTTATACTATAAATACATGCTTTAGTCCAACAACTAAAGGGGACTCGTAGGATTTCATTAGTCACGTATATTTAAGCCAAGTCTTGAGGATTCATTGCACATATATTATTCAAGTCAAAATGATGGAAAAAACAAGAAATCAATTAAGGAGCTAAGGTTTCAAGATTTAGAAGAAGAATACGGATTCTTGGTACAAAATCTTTATTTTTTCTCATGTTTCCTTAATACCTGGTGATGCACTTTAATTCCTTCGTGAATTTTTATTCTCCCATGATGTGTAATTAAGTAATGAGTTTGGATGGATGAAAATAACCTAATTTTAAACCTTAATTTTAATTAAAAAATTTTAAATCTCAAATTGAATGTGGGAATTGTTTTTACTTCCAATCTTAATGCTTGGATTAATTGGCTACTAATTTATTGATTTCGTCAACTATAATTACGTAGAGATGCAGATTATTTATTTAGATCACATAGTAAAGATAGAAAATTTAGTATAAAATGTAGAGATACTTATGCTAATTATTGTAATCGTTATATGAATTTTTAGAACAATAATTACGTTTAACTAAGATTGATTCATATAGAAATATGTAATTGATTTAGTTAAATAAACCCAATGAGATTTCGAGAGGGACAAATTGAATATATTAGAATAATTAGATCGAGTAAACATAATTAAATGTATAAAACTTGGTTATTGAGATTAAGGGGATAACTATGGTAAAATCTTTAATCCTAACACTTAAATCATCATATTAGAAAAATCCCTTTTATTTTAGTATATTTAAACAAAAAAAATAACTATTTTATTTGTTTTCGATCAAATTAAAGTTAGGAATAATTGAATCAATTGTTAGATAAAACTTCTCGCGTGATCGAAATTTGGACTCATAAATTCGCTTTATTACTTGTTACGATTCGTACATTTGCAGGATATAAAAATCGACAACAAGTTTTTGGCGTCGTTGTCGGGGACTACTTTTATTTAATATTGATTTTAATTATTTCTTGCTTTTATTTGATTTTCTTATATTTCTTTTTTTCAATTAATCTATTTATTTTTCTTTACTCCACTGGCAAGGAATAAAAAGAAGCAAGATGTCAAAAATTCAGAGTGATTGATCCCGACTTAATGAAGGTGACAATTTCTTTGGAGAATTTCTTTTCACACAAGAACTTAAAATGTGGGGATACAACCAACATATTGTATTTGATAAGGATGGCTTCTCGGAGAGACAAAATATCAAATGTTTATGGGGAGATTAGACCGACTTGTGAATATTGTGTTGCATTGCATTACACAAAAAATGCTTGTTATTATTAATTTCAGAGGAAGTAAGGAAAGCTATCTTCGATGGTTTTGGTGTGTGTTATTATGTATGGAACGCATAGAAATGCAAATTTGTAAACTAAATAGCAAATTTACATGACAAGTGGTTCTCCTGAGTCCACAGTGTTTACCTTTTTAGGTGGAAGTCCATGAATCTTTTCATGGGATTTTAAAATGTTAGCTTCTTCCCTTGTTTAACACTTGTTTTCGCATGAATTTTTTCAAACACCGAATTTTACCTAAACATACAAAAATAAACTAAATCCATAGAAAATATTCTCAATAGAACAACTTTTACAGTATTAGATACCTAAATAGGATCACAAACAACTCATATCAAACTCCCTATCACCAAATTGTACCAGATTGGAATACAAAGGTAAACACTGTTTGGCCTTCTATCCTATCAATCCAGAATCATTAAGTCCACTTTTAGCTCGTGTTACTTGTATAGCATACATTCATGAAGTTTACCCTTTATTTCCCATCGTATCTTAAAGAAAAGTGAAGGTCATTCAGAATTAAATAATTTCATAAAAAAGGAATGACTAACCACTAGAATCATATTGTAGATCTCCATTTGCATGTGCAACACCGAGTCAAGCTTTGCAGCAGTTATTATTTTCTTGCTACTGCATTGTTACACATGTTGTTTTCTTTTTCTTTATTTTTATAATTTACAAAAGCAAAGTCAGAAAGATCACATAATCTAAATCCTCAAAAGGTGCTTCACGTGTTATCCGTGATTCTTCTTTCGGCATAGTTAAGCAAAAATCTATCCTTGGTACCTCAAGTCCTGTGGGTTTTCATCAACAATTTTATAGACACGAAGGTCCATCAGGTACTACGAACTTGGAGGCCCCCAATATACTTCAACTCAGCCGACGAGAAGCAAATCCAAAATGGTTCTATGTACTCTGTACCGAAACCCTGCTTAATTCAGTATTCCTGATCCTCAAGACAAGTATTCCATATGTGCAGTAAGTGCAAATGATAGGGATGTTTTTGCTAATTACCCTTCTTTTCAAATCATGAATTCAATGCCATTTGGTCCAGGAGTTTAGATTATTTCTGCATGTAGAAACTTGAAGTTTAGTTTATTTTTTTATACGAAGATTAAGAATGATTCTTTATTCGTGAATCTTGAATATTTATAGGTTTGACAATTTAGGTTCGATGCTATTTAATCTCTCTCTCTCTCTCTAATATGTATACAGTGGCTTGAAAAAATCATACTTCTCAATTGACATGAGTACACTCCACATGTCTATTTGATTGAAGGAATTGATAGAATGCGACACAAAAAACCTCCGCAAGAAAATGTTGAAATAAAGTTGTAAATGTAAAGTTTGAAATGATATGGATAATTCACACGATGAATGCAAAGACAAGAATGTTTTGTGATAATTATCCATATTCCATATTAGTCTCTCTCCATATTTTGATGTTATGTAAATCTTGTACATTAATATTTCACATATAAATATAAACTAACAGAGGTAATAAAAATGAAAAATCTAACCGACCAATATTACAAATATAATTCCACCGTGAGGCCAATCAAATCACGTGCAACGCACGCCCAAGTCACTAACACATTTTTACATTATATTATCATTTCAACATTTCTTGTGGATTTGATTCTTCTGTGTCTCCTTCTATTAATTCCGTCCTTCAAATAGACATTGCATCATTTGAGAAGTTAATTTTGTTATGCCATTGTTATAGTATAACTATCATATACATATTGAAAACGGTAAAAATTAAAGGACAGCAAACACAAGTAGTCAAAATTATATACAATTCCTGCAATGCAATTCTTGTCTTTGATGGATAGAGGAATATCCAGTTCTTTCAATGTGGGTGCAAATGATGTCCTCGATAAACCTTTTTCTCCCTGCAATAACCACCTGAGGTTCAACAGGGAAGAGAATCATAGTTTACTCAATAGTTCACTGTGTTCATGGCAACATCACTCTACGGATCTTATTTGGCTACGATCTGGTGTTTATAGCTCCGGTGAAAGCTTGAAAAAGCATGAATCTTCTCCAAACTCTAAGAACTTAACTTTTCTAAAAAATTCATTCAGGTTTTTGCCAACTTTTGATTTACTCTTGTTAAAGAAACAAATGAAAATTTGAAGTAAGAATGAATTTTTCTTGTTGATCAATTAGTGTATATTTACAATAATTTCGATTCATCTATTCTATATATCTATGGAAATAACTAACGAGATCACTAAATTAATAAGAATATAAAACAGATGTTTAAGGTTGGATGTAAAATTAGACAAATCACATTTATATTTAATAATTTTTTTGCTCTGCTTCATGGAGATATTTTGGAAAAGGCTGTCTGATTGTGTAGATCAAATGTCCGCTAAATGTCTGGAGCAAGAAAACTCACGAAGACCACAAAAATCTAAATCCTTGAGAGGTGCTTCACATGTTTTTCGAGATTCTTCTTTTGACATGGATAAGCAAAGAACTATCCTTGGTACCTCAAGTCCTATGGTTTTTCATCAACAATTTTATAGACATGAAGGTCCATCAGGTACCATGAACTTGGAGGCCCCCAATATACTGTCAACTTGGCCAATGAGAAGCAATTCCAAAATAGTTCTTTGTACTCCCAACTGAAACGCTGCTGAACTCAGTATTCCAGATCCTCAAAACAAGTATACAATATGTGCAAATGATAAAGATGTTTTATGTTAATAACCCTTCTTCTTTTTGTATAGCCGTTGGGAATTTACTTAACATGCACATCGGAAAATAAATAATTTTTCAATTCCCACCACGGATCTGCTTTGTGTATAGGTAAAACTATGTTTAGAATATACATTTGATAAATTCTGCAAACTCTTTTGCTGATTCTTGAAATACGGATAATCACGATTTGCAATTCACAACATTCGAATTGTCCACCTTCCAATGGAAATCTACACATGGAACAAGAATGAGATAATTAAGGTTTCTCTTTTCTTATGCTACCAATATGAATTGTGTTCTGTTATATTTTTCTGAAAGCTAATGGCTTCTTAATATGAGGGTCCGTTTGATTGCAATAGTGTAAAATGAGTGGAAAGAAAATGCATTTTAGAGAAAATAATTGCCTAGAACTTGTTTTACAGGGAATTAATAAAGTGCGTTTGATTGGCACTCGAAAGTTTTTTAAAATTTATGATCTTTTTGTATTCATTTGATTTTGTTTTATATGGAAATTATCCATTAAAGTGATAATTTTTTTTTTCACAATTGGTTATAAAATTTGTTTTCATTGAAAAAAAAAAAAATCATTTTTTCATCAAAGTTTAGTGTTTATTTGACTTTGTTTTACATAGAAATTGTCTGGTTCTAAAATTTGTTTCAATTGGGAAAAAAAAAAAAAAAAAAATTTCCCACCAAAATGGTGGGAAAATCAATTCAATGATTTCCTAGAAAATGTGCATGTGGGAGCCATTTTGGGAAAACCAATTCCATGAAAAATTTATGGTATCAAACAAGGCAAAAGTTGGAATGAATTCCATTTTCCATGGAAAATTTTTGATTTCAAACAGGGTCTAAGTGGACTTGACCCTTCTCTTAAATTTAACTCGGTCCAATATTTAATTAATTCAATTAATTAAATTCGATTTATGAATTAATTAATTCGGCCCTATTAACAAGCAACCGAATTAATTAATTATCAAATACTTGTTAATTAATTAATTGGTCTGATTCTCCCTTTGTGTGTGACCTATCAGGTTCCCGATCATAATGCCTAACGACGTGAATTATTATTTTGATATAATAAAAATCAACAAATTAAAATACTTCTTTCTAATTCAATTCACATCTATTGTCCCAAACTGACATCTAGCAATGTGTCAGGGCAATACATGTGACAGAATCACGTGGTATGATAAAATCAAACTTATTCGTTTACCGTGAAACTATAATCCTTTCGTCAATATGATCCGATTAATTACGAGATATGAATATGTGTCAATCTTAAATATCGATCATATCTTCTATCTCACTGTTAAGCCAATGTAAGTCGAAAACTCCTTT
>CAIGRP010056737.1:0-18450 GCA_903798385.1 Fraxinus cuspidata
TGTAATTAAGGTTGAAAATGCCAAAGAAATAAAAGGTTATGACTTTTTTGCAATAACAGGGAAATGTGGGGACATTATGTGCTAATTACCCTTTTAATAATTTATTTGTGACTTATTTGGACTTTTTTTAAAAAAATTGGGACTGTGATTGCAATTAGTTTATTTCTTTTTCTTTTTGTTTTATTTAAAGAGAAGGGTATATTGGTCATTTCATAATTTTTAATTAAGAAAATATGTGAAAATGACCTTTTGCGCAATGAAAGGTGAAAATAAGGGTGAAAATGGCAAAAAATAAAAGGTATGGACGTTTTCCACAATAACAATGGAAGGTGGGGACGTTATGCGCTATTACCCTTAATTTTTACATTCTTCTACATGTCATTATCATAGCATTTGATTTCCCAACATTTTTTCATATTACTATCCAGATTGTGTCACATAGGAGGCAATGCCATGGAAAATATAGATAAAAATGTACATCTAGCAAAATTCTTAGAATGTTATCTCTATTTATTCCAAGGTTGCTCAAATTCTGACAGGTTATTGAATTTGATAGTTAAAGTAGGGAATTTGCTTAAAAAGTCTAGTAAACAATAGTGTTTGGTAAAATAGCATACAATCAATAATATTTGGTAAATTAATCTTTAGTATCTTTTATCATGTATTAAAAGTCTTAAATACTCTTCATTTGAAATGTCTAATTTCAAACCAAACTTTACCAAATTCCCCTTACATGAATTCCAATGTCATTCTCACTTTTCATACCAATTTAAAACCAAAGGCAAAATGGTATGCTGTCTTTTTAAACGATTGAGTGTCGTTTTAGCTAATTTCATGTTCGGTTTCTTTATATTCCCTCGTATACACATGAAAATTAATGAAAAACATGTTTAACTATATTTGGAAAGAAATTGAGAGCCAGTGACCCAAAATGGCATGTTGTCATTATAAACGATTTAATAACGTTTTAATTAATTTCGTGTCCATTTCAATTTATATTCTCTTGTGCCCACATAAAAATGAACGTAGACAAGTTTTTACGTGAACCTTGAATGGCAAGCTTTTGTTTTGAATGATTTGGTGTTGTTTAAACTAATTCTGTATCCGTTTCTTATTATTTTTATTCGTATCTACATGAAAATCAATGAATGCCTATTTTCATTACATTTAAACACGGTATCAATACAAAGTTCACGTGATAATGATCAATATTATTGTTCTATGAGTAAACTACACTAGGCTTAACTATGGACGAAGGTAAGTAACTTAGATTCAATTATATTTCAATTATGAGATAATATACTGAACAAAATAGCTTGTTTAACTTGTATAAGTCTTCTGAAATGTTTCAAGATATGATTGATTAATTTTGGAGTGAATTCAAGACTCCATAAGCCAAAACGGCATGCTCTCATTTTAAATGGTTGGATGTCATTTCAACTATTTTTGGGTTTGTTTCACTTTATGTTCACTTGTATCTATATGAAAATTATTGAATGCAAGTTTTTACTACATTTGAATATTAAGGTCGATAGAAAAGTTCTCCCAATGGTGATCAATGATATTGTTTAGTGAGTAAACTACACTAGACTTACAAACGAAAGTAAATAATCTAAATTCTATTATATTTCAATTAAGATGTAAGATGCTCAATAGATTAACTTGTTTAACTTGTACAAGCCTATTAAAATGTTTCAAGATATGATCGACTAATTTTGGAGTAAAATCAAGACTCCGTAATCCAAAATGACATGCCATCATTTTAAACAACTAGTGACCATTTCAAATATTTTTATGTTCATTTCACTTTATGTCACTTGTGTCAATTTAAAAAATTATAGATAAGATACCAAAAAAATTAGCTTGTTTAACTTGTATAAATCTTCTTAGATGTTCAAAAATATGATAGATTAGTTTTAAAGTGAAATCGAGACCGCGTGACCCAAAACGACATGCTGACGTTCCGTTTAAACTAGTTTTGTTTTCATTTTACTTTATATTCACTCATATATATATATATGAACAAATTCAAGTTTTTACTACATTTGGATACCAAATTTGATAAAAAGTTCACCCAATAGTGATCAATTTTATTATTCCATAAGTAAATTACATAAGACTTTACTACAAATGAAGGTAAGTTATACAAATTTCGCTGTATTCCAATTATGAGATAAAATACTTCAAAATAGCTCATTTAACATGTATAAGTCTTCAAAGATATTTCAAACTATGATCGACTAGTTCTGGAGTGAAATCGAGATCCCGTCACCTAAAAAGGCATGATATCATTTTAACTAATTTCATATATGTGTTACTTTATTTTCACTCGTATTTACATGAAAATGAATGAATTCAAGTTTTCATTACATTTGAACATCAGTGTCGATACAGAGTTCACGCAATAATGACCAACGCCATTGTTCCATGAGTAAACTATACTAAACTTAACTATGAACGAATGTAAGTAACTCAAATTCCATTATATTCCAATTATGAGATAAGATACCTAAGAAATTAGATCATTAACTTGTATAAGTCTTCTATATGTTCCAAGATATGATCAACTAGGTTTGGAGTTAAATTGAGACCCCGTGACCCAAAACGACATGTTGTCATTTTAAACGGCTGGGTACCGTTCCAACTTTTTTGTATTCGTTTTACTTTATATTCATATGAAAATGAATGAATGTAGGTTTTCACTACGTTTGGATACCAATGTCGATACAAAAGTTCACTTGATATTGGTCAACAATATTGTTCCGTAAGTAAACTACACTAGACTCCACTAAGAGTGAAGGTAAGTAACCCAAATTCTATTATACTACAGTTATGAGATAAGATACTCAACAAATTCACTCATTTAACTTGTATAAATCTTCGAAGATGTTCCAAAATATGATCAATTCATTTTGATGTAAAATCAAGACTGTGACCCAAAACGGCACGTTGTCATTTTAAACAGTTAGGTTCCATTTCAACTATTTTTGTATTCATTTCATTTTATGTTCACTTATATCCATATGAAAATGAAAGAATGTAGGTTTTCACTACATTTTAATACCATTGTGGATACAAAAGCACACCTGATATTGACCAACAATATTATTCAGTGAGTAAACTGCACTAAATTTCACTACAAACAAATGTACATTACTCAAATTCCATTATATTTCAATTATGAGATAAGATACTCAACAAATTAGCTAGTTTTAGTTGTATAAGTCTTCTAAGATGTTCCAAGATATGATCGACTAGGTTTGGAGTGAAATTTAGACCCCGTAACCTAAAACGGAATGCCGTCGTTTTAAATGGTTGGGTGTTGTTCCAACTTTTTTTGTATTCGTTTTACTTTATGTTCAATTATATCCATATGAAAATGCATGAATGTAGGCTTTCATTACGTTTGGATACCAATGTCGATACAAAAGTTCACCTGATATTGATCAATAATATTGTTTCATGAGTAAATTACACTAGACTTCAATAAGAACGAAGTTAAGTAACTCAAATTCTATTATATTATAGTTATGAGATAAGATGCTCAAAAAATTCTCTCGTTTAACTTGTATAAATCTTCTAAGATGTTTCAAGACATGATCGACTCATTTCAAAGTAAAATAGAGACCCATGACCCAACACGGCATGCTGTCATTTTAAACAGTCAAGTGTCGTTCCAACTATTTTTGTATTTCACTTTATGTTCACTTGTATCCACATGAAAATGAACGAACGTAGATTTTCACTACATTTGAATACCATCGCCGATACGAAAGCACGCCTGGTATTGACCAACAATATTATTTCGTGAGTAAATTACACTAGATTTCACTATGAACGAATGTAAGTTACTCAAATTCCATTGTATTTCAATTAAGATATAAGATACTCATCAAATTAGCTCATTTGACTTGTATAAGTCTTTTAAGATGTACCAAGATATGATCGACTAGATTTAGAGTGAAATTGAGACCCCATGGCCCAAAATGACATGCCGTCGTTTTAAACGGTTGGGTGTCATTCCAACTATTTTTGTATTCGTTTTTATCCATATGAAAATGAATGAATGTAGGTTTTCATTATTTTTGGATACCAATGTCGATACAAAAGTTCACCTGATATTGATCAACAATAATGTTTTGTGAGTAAACTAAGCTAGACTTTACTAAGGACAAATTTAAGTAACCCAAATTTTATTATATTACAGTTATGAGATAAGATCATCAACAAATTGACTCATTTAACTTGTATAAATCTTATAAGATGTTTCAAAATATTATTGACTCATTTTGGAGTAAAATTGAGACCCCTGACCCAAAACGGCACGTTGTCATTTGAAAGGATTGGGCATCGTTCTAATTATTTTTGTATTCATTTTACTTTATGTTCACTCGTATCCATCCAAAAATGAATGAATATAAGTTTTCACTACATTTGAATACCATTGTCAATACAAAAGTTTACCTTATATTGACCAACATTATTATTCCATGAGTAAACTACACTCTACTTCACAACGAACAAATGTATGTTACTGAAATTCCATTATATTTAAATTATAAGATAAAATGCTCAACAAGTTAGCTCGTCTAACTTATATAGTCTTTTAAGATGTTCCAAGATATGATCGACTAGGTTTGCAATGAAATTTTGATCTCGTGCCGTAATGGTTGGATGCCATTCCAACTACTTTTGTTTTCGTTTCACTTTATGTTCATTTGTATTCATATGAAAATAAACGAATGAAAGTCTTCACTACATATGGATACGAAGGTTGATACAAAAGTTCACCCGATAGTGATTGAAAATATTGTTTCAGGGAGTAAACTACCATGACTTCATTAAGAATGAATATAGGTATATCAAATTCCATTATATTCCAATTATGAGATAAAATATTCAACAAATTAGCTCGTTTAACTTGTACAAGTCTTCTAAGATGTTTCAAAATCTGATCAATTAATTCTGAAGTGAAATCAAGACCCGTGAACCAAAATGGCATGTTGTCTGTTCAAAAGGCTGGGTGTAGTTTCACTATCTTGTTTTGATGAGTTTTTGTTACCCGTATAAATATACTGAATTGCTTGTCACTGCATCAACCTCTAAGTAAGAACTTTGGATCGAGCAAGGTTCTTAATTTAGTAAAAATGTATTTCTTCCATTCTACTCTCTTAAAAGTAGATATAAAGAAAAATGGACACAAAATTGGTGACAGTAGCACTTGTCTTATAAATTGATTAGTGTCATTTTGTACACGGGCCTCGATTATAGTTCAAACTCTTTATAAAATATTTAAAACTCAACTCGTTTCACTAAATTCTTTCGATGTGAAGCCTTAAAGGTCAAAATTAACTCATTTTATTCCAGAACACGTAGACCAAACTTTGTTCACCATTTTCGTACAAGAAAAATACATCATTTTTTCAACATTTTTATACTCTTGTTTCTTTCCACCATATCCTGTATGAAGTATGACTCGATCAATTTTAACGATCATTTGAATAAAAACCATTCTTCAGAATCATGGGCTCAAGGACTAAAATTTTTCATTTTAAAACGTTGAAAACAAAGATAGAATACATAAAACTTTCATTTCAATTACGAGTTAAACCACATCTATAATTATTTGGAATAAAGAAATTAAACCTAACCTAAAATAGAAAACGAATGTGAAGCTTCAAACACCAAATTAAAATTCATACACTCAAAATAAATCCAAATTCAAATAATTTGTAATGACTGCAACCAAAAATTATTAAAACCACAGGAGAAAAAAATGAAATAGAAGCACATACTAATATACACTTCGAAGAAAAAGAGTATTTACTGAGGGTAACTGGAACCGTTTTGGACATATGGGCAGTTGAGGTGGCAACAGTAGTAGTAAAAGATATGAATTTGAATAAACTCAATCTACGAAAATTACACTGCAGTGAACTTGCAATAAGGAGAGTTCTTTCTTAAATTCATTAATTCCCAAATAGAAACCAGATGAAAATAATTTGCTACTTACAAGCTCAGCTCAACCAATTAACCCTTTCATCCGACGTGAAATGCATAAACCTAAAAGAAGATGTATAAAATGAACACAATATTTCAAAATAAAAAGGAAATGTGAAACTCAGTAATTTTCACTGGATTTATGGGTCGAACCCAGCATCTACCGAACCAATCCCCTGTGAACTGGGTCAAAAATTCTAAAAGGAAGCTCGTCTGGTGGATTTTCAAAAGTAATGACAAATTCTGAATCGCCTTTAACCTTCTTTACAACACCTATTCGCTCATCTTTATAGTAGATGTCAATGTTGTGATTCACTCCAAAGCCCTCCACAATCTTCAACGATGGTGCTATCGGCCTCACATACTTCAAAGCAACAAATCAAACCCATTATCATCCATCCACAGAAATTGTATTTCATATACATACTATTACAAACATACCTAAGGAGGATGATGGTTTTGAATATGATAGGAAGGAGACAAGATTTTAATTTGGGAATATATTGGTACTTTGGATTGTGCTGTTTTGTTTTGGTATTTGGACAGTTCTTTATTAAATTAAAATTTTAATTTTAATATTCTGGTCAAAGGCTATTTTCCCAAACAAACTTTGCTAATAGGCTATTCTACCCAATTTCCACAAGTTAAGTTAGTCAGTCAAGTGAGTGCTATATATATTCAAACTATTTTTATCCACTACTAATTCAACATTATTTATCTTGATATCTATTCATGTTACAATAATTTGTTGTCGAATTTGATGTTTTACTTTTTATTTGTTACATATGGACGTGTAGTAGAGAATTTGAAGAGAGGGCAACTCCCCCAACACCTCTAATTGTTACTTACAAATTTAACAGTCGGTGGATAATCATTTTATTTTAATTTGAAGTGTAACAACCCATAGATATGCCCAAGATTTTAATACTCTCTTCACTTATTGAAGATACAAAACCGGGTAATTATGTATAAATCATAGCTAATTGATCTAAATTAAAATTTCTTCAGAAAAAAATTAGAAAGGAACAAAAAAATTGGTTATTTCTCCTATTGGGGGGATTAGTGGGCCAAAGTCCAACAAATATTTAAGTAAAAGGGTCACAATAATAAATATGATTGAAGGATGGACTAAATAGCAATTTTGATTTGAAAATGGGTGGTGGGAGTAGAGATGGTCTAAGATTAGGGATTAAAATTTTAAAAGAGCATTAGTTGGGGACCTCTTCTGCTATTTTCTAGAAATCTGCTCTACACTGGCCTCGAATAATGGGAAATTTGGGTAAGGAAATCAAATCTCATCAATGATGAAAACCACCACTTCCATTTCTACTCTGCTCTTCTTCTTCACAGTAACCACTTCAAATTTGGCATCAGCTACAGAAAAACCCACTTCAACGGACCCAACTCCAGCCCCATGGCCCCTTCAATTCCACTCCATCCTATTCGTCAACTACAGCGGCTCACTCAGCCTAATAGACCTTTGGTACGATTGGCCCAACGGCCGAAACTTCAACATTGTCCAGGACCAGTTGGGGAAGCTCCTATATGACGCCGAGTGGAACAATGGCACAACTTTCCAATACACTCTCGATTCGAACGAGGAATGTCTCTCAGTACAGCTGGAGGTTGGGATTCTCCGACCCAATTGGCTCGACGGAGCCAGCTATCTCGGCCAGGAACATGTTGACGGATTCTTGTGTAATGTCTGGGAGAAGGTCGACTTCATTTGGTATTATGAGGACGTTGTCACCAAGCGGCCGGTCCATTGGGTTTTCTACACTGGTATAATCTATATCTTTGGTTTCTGCTATATCTACTGATTTTTCTTCAATTTGAGAGGATTACTGAAGAATTATATTTCTACTGATTTTGGTGTCAATTTGGGTGAATTATTATGGCAATGCATATCTAAGAATTGCAATTAGCAGCCCAATCAAAATGTGCACATGTACTTTGATCTATGTGCGAAATATTATGAAGCAATCTTAGCATAATAGTAATTTTATCAGTAAAGAAGAATGAATAGCAAACTTCTTGTAGTGCAAATTGGTTGCATCATTTAAGAGAATTCAAGAAACCGAGGGAACAAGAACTCACATGAAATGTTACATAGAAACTCCTCACTATGATCTTTCAATTCAAATAGCTACTATATATTTAAGCCCATGTCTGTGGGAGCGATTTTTATCCCACTTTTAGCAAATTTTTGACAGTTGACAAGTGCACATGGGTCGCATTGTTGCTGTAATTATTGACTGCCCTAGAATTAAATTACACGAAAGCCCTTCTTTCAAGAAGAATGAATTAAGTATTAAAAGGGCACACATGCCATTCTTCTTGGTCCAGTCAATAATTGCAGTTGATACATTGTATAATGGTAAAAAAATTGCTACAAATTGGATAAAAAGCGTTCCCAAATAAGGGCTAAGACTTAGGTTCCATCTTATAAAAACCTTATTAAGAGGAGTTGCTCAAGTTATATGTCAGTTTATATTTATATCTTTATTCGATATGAAATTTATCCCTTAACATGTCACCGTAATATTGTGACTTGTTTGAGCAAATCAATTTTGAAATTCGTGTCCATTTTCGGAGTCTTAATTGGATCGAATTGTTCATTAGAATTTAATAGCCTCTGATACCATATTAAGGTTTGAGGTTCATCTTAAAAGGGTCCAAGTACTTGTCCGTTGGCCTATATTTTCATCTTTTGTGTGAAATTTACGCATTAACACTATAGACGTTATAATTGGTATCCTATCCCTTTGAAAGAAACTTGTGATTTGTCTCTGGCTTAGCACCTCGGTTAGTTCGGTAAAATTCTCATTTGCTGCAATGGTCTGTACAACTACAGGAAGATCAATTCACGTAATGACATTTGAAGTCGGAGCTGTGCTCGATGATGCAAAGTGGCAGGCCCCTGTATATTGTTTTGAGAAAAAGAACGTTAAAACTGGCTACAATGCAGTGGATGTTAATTTACTGAAACCCCAGTTGGTAGGTGTTCTTAAAGGGTCAATGCAGCTATAGATTATCCAAGATCTTGACCATGTAGCTAAATTCCAACTGCTTCTTGTAATTTGCTTCAATAATGGAGGCTTTATCCAAGATGTACGTGTTTACCAGAATTTGTCACCACTTATGACGCTTTACACATTTTGCTCGTTGGTTTCACCAAACAGTATCTATATATGGCTAATTGACTATTTTATCGTATGATTTCTTTGCTTGGCATACATACACAGTTTTATGGATACTTGACCATGTTTGGTGTAACTAAAATTTAGATTTTTGTTATATTTTGATAAAAATAGATGACGTGTGTGGTTGAAAAATTGATAAAAATTGTGGATTCCATGAAATGTATGGTTAAAATTATCTGTTAACTTTGATTAAATTTCTTTTAAAATTATATCAAATAGGGATTTGTTACAGCTACGAGCATGCATGCGTTGAGAATATCTCAAAAGTTGGTGAATTAGGCAAAATAATTTAAATTGATGGGCTTTGTTCAACGGTATTTAAAAACTTCCATTATAGCCTGCCTGCCCGCCTAGTTAGCAAATGCAGGGTTTTGTTGAAAAATAAATTCATAGTTAGTCAAAATTTACAATAATTGCCATATGCAGAACTACCAGCTTTATCAGTAAGTTGTTGTCCATCTTTGGTTTGATTAAAAATTAAATTTTTAATAGATTTTGATAAAATACAATGAAATGTATTATTGAAATATTGATAAAAGATTTAGATCTAATGAATGTATAGTTGAAAATGAGTTTGAGAAAAAAATAAATTTTAAAAATTGGATGTCCGAGGCTTCGTATCATCGAGATTTTTCGAGTTCCAATTATAAGTAATTTGGAGGATGCTACTTGTATGGAGCCAACTGGCCAGTAAGCTTACAGGGGGACATCCTCCTGCAAGCTTACAAGGCCAAGTAGGGGACGCCTGTTCCCTTGTAAGCTTACGAGCCAGCTGGCAAGGTCGATACAAGTTGAATCATTCAAATAATTTTTTTCTACAATTAAGATTGGAGCTTCAACGAAAATGTTGTTTGCACGGGGTAAACTAATAAGGGCTATGACAGGTGTTGCGTTGTGTGGATCGTTTTTTTTTCTAGCTGTCCAATGAAATAACGACGCGTGTTTTCTTTGTAAAAAACCCTGTCACTGACCTTGTTCATATAGCAAGGTTTGAGCTTCAAATTCACCTGTTGATTTTGCTTATTACTCCATTGAGAGAATATAAACATCATTATCAAACAATCATTCATTGTACTCACAATTTGATCTTTCATGTTCATTGGTGGAAATTTGGAGCCTGTTTGAGTCCCATTTTTGTTTAGAATGCATTTTGTTTAATATCGTTTTATTGAAGAATGCGTAGTTGAAAAGAAGAGATAAAAATATATTTTGATAAAAATGGGGAACAAAGAAGGTGTTGATTACATCTGTATCATGCCGCGACTGGGTTAGTTCGCTTTTGAGTTACAGATACTTACACCCCCAGTAGGCCAATTATCATCTCTATCAATTAGCGTAGTCCAAGATCAAGTTAAGGGCTTTCACTGAATTCCATAACCTGGGACAACTATACATATAATTTAATCCAGAGTCATAAATTACGAAGTAAGGTTGATAAAATGGCAAAAACAGTGTAACTTACAAACCATCTATATAATTCACATTACAATATTCAACTCATTACTCAATAATTGATGCAAACAATTCAAATGATATGTCGAACACACGAATTCCTCTAGGGTAAAAAGCGAAGGATCGCCCTCATATTTCGTAGAAGCTAACTATCTCTCCTTGCTTATAGCATAGACTAAAAGTCGTTTGACATGGCTTTTGAAAAGTCAAAAAGAGATTTTGAAATCCAAATGTTGCTTTTGGATCAATTTGGCCAATTTTTTGAAATATTTTTTTTCAATTAAAAGAGTTTTTAGAGGAAGTTAGCCCAATATGACTTCCTTTAAAAGCACTTGTGTATAAAAAGCTCTTTTAAAATTTTGTTTACAAACAAAAATTGAAGTAACTTTCTTCCAAAGCTTTTCTACAAAATGAAGAACCAAAAGCAAAAGCAAATTGCATTTGGGGCCAAACCTATCATCTCCTTCCCCAGTTCCCTGCCTCCCACAGTTCCACTTCACGGCAACTGGCTTACATACAAACCTCTGAATTTCGGCAGAGCCAGCACAAGCGGCCTCATCGGCTCGTCGGGTGCTGGCTTTGACCATGGATACAGTCCATGTAGAAAATAGCAGTTAAATTTTAAAATCAACTTTTGCAATTTCTTTCATGGTCAGAGGGCTTTATGTATCTGTACAATGATCTCGAGTATGATGTACACAAGCTGGATATTAATGCATTGGTAAAACGAATAATTGATCAAGAATTATTGCCAAATGCTAATTTCAGTTTCTTTATATCGAGGCAGTTTCGTTCAATACAGATATGCTACTAAACAATAACTGGAAGCAAGACCCAAAGAGTTGAACTATAAAACTTAAAATATTCTTGCAAATTGCCAATAAACAATCTAAGAAGCCTAAATTCAATGGAACAGTAGTGTCATTTGCTGCTCAGTTGCACATTTACTTGTTCTCTGGTCTCGACGACCTGCTTTGATCTGTATTGGTACCGATGTGCTGCATACAAGAACGCTAAAAAATTCATCACACTCAACACTGTAAGAAGCCAGTAGAAATAGTCGAATCTTCCAGTGTTTATATTCTGAGAAAGCCAGGATTGTTGCCTTTCCTCTGAGTTCCTTGTTATAGACTTGACAATGCTGTTCAGTATAGTGGCTGCAAAACAACCTAATCCACCAGCAACAGCAGCATAAGCTGATCCAATGCTTCTCATGGCATCTGGTGCCTCTTCGTAGAGGAATTCGAGTAGCCCCACGATGCAAAACACTTCAGCAATCCCTATCAGGCAATACTGGATTAACAACCAGTATGCACTAAGGTTGGGCATGGGAGTCAAAAAACTGGCCTCATATCCTTGTTCTATGGCATAATGTCTTCTATACCTCTCGAATACTCCAGCCCATGCCACGGATAGGATTGAAACTGCCAAACCGATGCCTACCCTCTGAAGCTGAGACGCTCCATGAGGATGACCTGTGATGCGCCTGGATAGTGGGACAAACACAGAATAATATAGAGAGAGTAGCAGGAATATGCTGAGTCCTGGAAAAACTGGCATACACGTGACAGGGAGTTTTAAACTACCCATATGAGTGTTTAATGTATATGCCTGCTGTACTGACAGAGTTAGAAACTCTGTTAAGATGAGACTGAGCAAAATAGTGCAAGCTGGAATTGGAACAAGTTTTAGAAGGATTTTGACTTCTTCAACTTGTGTCACGGTGCAAAGTCTCCAAGGACTCGGATTTGCTGCATTTGCACTATCTTCCTTCAGTTGCAGAGCAGCTTTGTCCAAGCATCTACAGGTTCAAAAGTCCCGTATAAGATATGTTAGTTTTAGGCAATCGATATACCAGCCAAAACTATAGGGATACTGAAAATCCTAGTTACCTGAAATCATCAGAGTGGGCAATCTTGTTGCTGCCTTTTATGGCAGATCGTTTGCCTGGGAGCTCATACAAGCCTATGTACTCGCTACTCTCGAAAGAGACATTTCTCTTCCGAAACGCAGCAACTAGGACTTGGGCGACACGGGTCAGAGGACTGCCACCAGGCAATCTATGCCTATACAAAGGAGTCCCAATAAAGAATAGCAAGTTCGACAGGCCCATAGCTATGGCCAATGAACCAAAGGCAGATCCCCATCCGTGTTTTATTTGAATGTAAACTACTGCAGTGAAGGCGACAATTGCTCCAACAGTGACAGAGAGATAGAAGAAGTTGAAAAACTTATCCAAGTGTGTCTTGTAGTCTCTACTAGTTTCATCAAATTGATCAGCTCCAAATGACGAGACACAGGGCCTAATTCCTGCAGCTCCAAATCCAGTCACATAAAGGACTGTGTAGAGGTAAAGCATCTGCCACGGTTTCGCAGGTTCACAATTACCCAATAGAAGGGCAATTTGATCACACTGGTCTTGATTTGGTACGAGGATGTTCATGGTTGCACACAAGGTTACCCCTGTTAGACCCTCCAAACAGATAAAATAACAAATACATAAGTCCCTTATCCCATTCAAATATTTCATTTAAATGGATTTTCACAGGTGTTAAAAACTAATTACCGCAAGATAGATTGTGGTAAAAATTGCTATCGTCCAATATCTACCAAGATATGCATCAGCAAGGAAACCACCAAGCACCGATGATGCTTGCGATATTCCTAAGAAATTATTAACTGCATTGGCTGAACTTGTGAAAGGTCGATGCATAACATAGAACATGAATGCTACCATGTTAACAGAGAGCCCAAAATAGGCCATTCTCTCTGCCATTTCATTCCCTGGACAAACAAAATGATTATCAAGAAGCTTTGGTAGCACAAAAAACTTAAAATTAAGTGATTATGCATCAAAAGGAAGAGAAATTGAGAATATACCAAAAATGAAGAATGCTGCAACCCAACCACCAGTCTTGGACAGGTTAGAAATAGGCTTTCCATGGATGTTAACAGGTGTAGCTCCTCCGGCGGCTCCCATGTAGCCACCACCAAAAGCAGTCCGCCTATCATCTGATTCAATGAAATAAATTCCCAGTTTTTTTCTCTTCTGAGACTCAGAATTGGGTTGAACAATTGATGGAGTCCCCGGTACGACTTCAGGCGACTTGATTTCTCTACTGGCAGAAGCATCCATCCCTCAAGTTTAAGAAACTCGAGTAGAAAAAGCAAGTGTAGCTTGTGACTGTTGAACAACTTATATAGAGTTGTTCATAAGAATCTCCGAAAAGAATGAATAACAAGAAAGGCCATTTTTTCCCTACAGTTACTCACAGGAAAGAGTACTAATGCTTCCCATACACGTACTATTTATCATCATCGTCTCTGTAATAACTGAAAACAACAATAATAGTGACAATAAATGCTGACAATAAAGAGGGATCCAACTACCATGTAGATGGAAAAAGAAGGTGAGGAAGTAATAATAAATGCAGCATCTGTATAGGAGAAGGTGGTTGCTTTCGCTTCAAGTGCACCCAGCCGTCCCACCTATCTCCACTAGCTGTAGCTTAAGTCTGGCTGCTTAAATTCAAATGGACCCAAGTGTACCTCTACCTTGAAACACTTAGCTCTGTTTGATGGTTATTACATTGAAAAACAGAAATGTTCTCGTTATTGGAAGTCTTTATCTTGTCCATTTAAAAAGAATCTTATTTACAGTTCTCACATTTGGATAAAATCGTAAGTATGGATCTCCTGTCGTATCAGCTAGTGGGAAGGAGAACAACTTCATTTTCAAAAAATTGAGTTTTAAACAGTGTTTTTTGGAGAATATGTTGTTAAAAAATAAGGAAAATTTTTGAATTTACGTACAAAATATTTTATTACGTAAGTGTTTGATTAAAAATAAGTACGAGAATTAAAGAATTAAATTTTAAAGCAAGATCTTTTCAAGTCATATGCTAAACAGCTTTTTGTCATTTTCATTTTCATTTGATGTGCTTATTAAACAACTATATTAGTTACGTACTAAGGTCTAACTTTCTTTCAAAATGACATTTTTCCATATCGTGTCACGTTGCACTCCTCAATTTCATTTTCATTATCGTATTTGTAACAGTTAGGGTCCGTTTGATTGTAAATATGAAAAATGGGTGGAAAGAAAAATGAATTCTATGGAATTGAATTGTGTAGAAATGATTTTCCTGGGAGTTGTAATTAATTGTGTTTGATTGGTATAATTTTCCACCTAAAAAATGTTGAAAGTTTGGTGTCCGTTTGACTTTGTTTTTTTATTGAAATTGTCTATTAAAATGATAATTTCTTTTATCATTGGGTTTAGAATTTGTTTCACTTGCAAAAAAAAAAAAAATTTAAAAAAAATTACCATACCGAATATCATTCGTTTGACTTTGTTTTGTATTAAAATTGACAATAAAAGTGATAAGTTTTTTTACCATTGGGTCTAGAATTTTTCCCAAATACAAATAAAAAAAAAAAAAAACTGGAAAATGAAAACCCACCTAATAGGTGGGAAAACAGATTCAACCAAAAAGAGGAAATTGTGCACGTGTGAGGCAAAGTGAGAAAAAGAATTCCATGGAAAATTTTTACAATCAAACATGCCTAAATCTAGAAAATGGAAAAACAATTCCTACTTCTAGGGAAAATNAATAGGTGGGAAAACAAATTCAACAAAAAAGAGAAAAAAGTGTACATCTGAGACAAAGTGAGAAAGAAAATTCTATGGAAAATTTTTACAATCAAACATGTCAAAACCTAAAAAATGGAAAAAAAAAAATCCTATCTCTAGGGAAAATGTTGTGTATCAAACACAACCTTATGGAAGTTATCAAGTCTAGGAAAAGAACTCTTCTAATGATGATAATGTACGTAAAGACCATAAATCTTCACCAACCATTTTCTTTGGCCCCTATTTGACATTCGCTTAATCAAATCATTTTTTTTAATTTATTTTCCACTACATATTCATACAATAAAATATTGGAAAAATCTCATATATAAATGATTAAGTATCACCAATTTCAAACTTAAGAATAGATATTTTAAATTTCAAAAATCAGGTTTTTATTAAAATTTATTTATAATTTAATTAATTAATTATATATTTAATTAATTAGATATATTAAGGTCACAGATCTATTCAATTTGTTCACAAATTAACCATTTAATTAGTCACATATTTTTTTTCGATTACAAATCAAAATTTTTATGCGTCAAATTATTTTACGGTTTCAACTCAAAAATTTTATAGGTCACAATTTATTCATTGGTCACAAATTAAAAATTTAAAAGTTAAAATTTATTTATCGGTCACAAATAACAAATATTATAAGTCACAACTTATTATATCGTCACAAATTATCAATTACGGTCACAAATTAACATTTTTTAGATCACATATTATTTTTTGGTCATAAGTTAACCAATTTAATTGTCACAATCAACCAAATAATGTGTGACCACCACCAACGCTTGCGACAATCACCTCGCTACTGTCTCCAGCAGCACCACCACCATCGTCGCCACCTAATAGCAACATCACCATCTAAAACAGACCAACACCACAACCTCACAGCACCACTGTCATCACTTCCAACAAACTACCACTTTCAATTTCAAAACCATCATCGCCAACAACAAGATCCACCGCCGTCGCCACCAACAAAACCGGATCCACCCCCAATACCACCACGATGGCCGCCTGTACCAACCACCACCACCGTCGCTCTAGATCTACCACCAGGAGCATCAGATCCACCTGCACCTCACCAATAAAACCACTGCAATATCACCAAACAATTAAAATCACCACCACCACCACTAACACTCCAAAAACTGATCAAATCTAGCATGATCGCCATCTTTCAATCCCAAAAATCACACCAAAAAATATTCCAAAACCATGGCAGCCATCGTTCATACTAGCAATCAAAATAAACCACAAACAACAAATCACATACCATGGTGGTTGCTCGTCCACAGATCGATACTAATTACAAACCATGGCGGCACAACGCCCCTGCAAGCTATTCGCAATGAAGGCCGTTAGGAGCAACGACATAGCCCCTTCTGCATCGAACGGTGTCGTTAACGGACTGCACAAAGAGAGAGAGAGAGAGAGAGAGAGAGAGAGAGGGAGGGGAAGAAGCGGTGGAGGTCATGGTGGCGGCGGCGACGGTTTAAGTAGAGAGATGGGAGATGAGACTAGAGAATGGAGAGGAGATTGGAGAAAAATTGATTTTAGGGTTTGGATTGGGGTAAATAGTGTAAGTGTATATAAATTAATTTTTATTGTTATTAATACTAAAACATTAATTTATAATAATTAAATGAATATCTGATTTTTGAAAAATGAAACTTCCTACCTGATTTTTGAATATTGATTTTGAAAAGTAGGATTTTGTGTAATTTTTCCTAAAATATTTAAATCCAAAACTTTTTTAACCCCATGTTGGACTCTCTTTAAATTAAAATTTTTATTTATCAGGCTCAATTTTCAACAACATATTTACATAATAAACTCAAAACTTTTTCATACTCACATTCTACAAAAAATTATTATTCAAAAATTTATTTTCCATCAATTTCTTTTTATAATAACCATCAAATATGGACTGATTTTAACCACACATTTTTTCAAAAATTTACTATTTCAAAACTCATTTTTCCCAAAACACTCATTTTATAGATGTTAAACATGGGCTTAATTTGAACATTGTTACACATGTAAAACAATAAATGAAAATGGTCCATGACCACTATCCAACTAATAATTCAATTACAAAGATTTGACATCTGAAAGGTTAGCTATCTTTTATTGCCCCGAAATTGAAGGCAATGATTTTTACTATGATACCCTTTTTTATAATAGTTGGCACGAACTAAAATAGGTATTTCCAAAATTTCCTTCAATCATATACTTTTTTCTTTTATGGAAAATTGTACACTTTTTTGGTTGAGTTTGACGCCAACTAATAAGTTTTACATTTATTATTGACCTTAATCTTACACGATGGCTAGTCGTTAAGCTTGGATTTATGTTGAATTGTGTGTTTTTCATTGTTTTAGGTTAACTTCGAGTTTAGTGATAAGAACGTAAGAAAGAGATTGGAGAAGATGAATTTAGTCCCTATTTAGTACTGATTAAAATCTAGATTTCAGTTTAAGTTAAAGTCAACATTTCATTTCAACCACATATTTTATGAGTTTCACAACTATTGAACTACGCATTTATCAACTTTTATCAAAATCTACTGAAAAACTTATTTTAATTTCTACCAAACAGGAGTTTAATGACTTTAACGAGGGAATGATAGTAAAAAGTCAAGGGCAAAGTGAAAACAATCATGGAACGAGGAAGTGAAGATAGTTGCAACAAAAGTGGTTGCTAAAGCATACTCACAACCACAAGGAATCTCGTGAAAGTGCAATATCTCCTTGACATTGAGCTCTAGCATGAGAACCCTAAGCGTGCTAAATCATAGTCCAGTTGGGAGATAAGGATATACTCTTATGATAAGTGCGATCATTGAATGAATTTCTTATTTAGTTCACACCTTTGTATATATATGTTGTAATTTACATAGATATTGTAAATTATCATATTTAAGTAGGTGTTCGTGAATTTCCGCAAGTGTACGGATCGTGACAAGTAATAAAGTGAATTTATCAAATCCGAATATCGTCCCACATAGACTATTATCTCCTATCAATTTTTAAACTAACCTCACTTCAATTTAAATTAAAATCGTAACTAGTGATCAAATCAAGTTATGTTTTCTAAGCGAAATTCTAATAAATAAAATAAAAAAACTATTAAATAAAATAGCAA
>CAIGRP010056749.1:0-20996 GCA_903798385.1 Fraxinus cuspidata
TTTTAAAATGAAAGTTTATAAATCTACAAAAACACTTCTACTAATTCCATATAAATTTTTAAAAAATCCACGAAATCCACAGAAGTCATTACTTAAAAAAAGTCCATCAAAATTTTCAAAAGTCTCAATTGAATACACCCCCTAATTTTCGTGTCCAAGTTGGTCCTTGTTAAACAAATTCATGGTCTGAAAGGACTATATTTTTTCAAAATTAAACAAACAAGCTATTTTTAATTTATTTTCAAAATCGAGCCTGAGGTTAAGGTTTAAGGTTCCCCTTTTCAAAACCTCATTGTCGCGCCCGGTAATTGCTACACGCCTACACCACTCCTCTCCGCCACTTCCGCCGCACGCTACCGCGACAATTATTTTGGTATTTGAAGATCGATCTTTTCTGTTTTCCAGTTCTTTCTTCGTTTTTATTTTAATTTCTGTAGTGTGTGTTTGCATCAATTAACATTTTACTTCAGAATTGAAGTATAAATCAACCGGCGTTCTTTATTGTTATTGTAGGGGATATGAGACTCGTTCGGAGTATGTTCTGGTCTCCCAACGTCCGCCACTATCGTCAATTTCGACGGCATATTGCAAATCCCCGTCAAGGTATAATTATATTTATGCACTTTTTTTAAAGAAAATATCTGTTGATTTGTTAATTGAAAAATTATCTGAATAAAGCTACAACTGCATTCCTTTTTAGTTTAGGTGAATGTACTATTAACTTGGAGCTGGAACTGATTTTTTTGATACTAGAAGGCGTGTAAATATTTTATCGGCTAGAAAATCGTAGTGCATGGGCGATCTAATTTGTATTCTCTCAATTTATAATAAACTGGACAGTTAAACTAGCATCACATCTTGTAATAGAGATAATCCCTCCACGAGTGATTTGCATAATAATTTATTGAGTACTTCCGCATGTAGTTATTTTTTCCAGCCTTCTCTTCCTCCTCTTGATGTAACTCTTTAGGTAAGGCTTCACGCCCGCCTCGTTATAAGGGGTGGTGTCGAACCCCCCATCGACGCATGGGTAGGAGCATAAGAAAAAAAATAAAAAATCTGGCATTGCATCTACGCTTAGTTAAATGAGATCTAACATTCACTTATATTTCTATCTTTTTTTTAGCTACAATAGAAATAAGTTTTAGAGAAAGATAGGTGAAAAAGTATGCAAACCCAGCAGAAGCGGAATGGTTTATGAATCATGATGTGACTAAACCCCAGTCATTGTTTAGCTGCTCTTGTGCATTAATGGATAAGGAACTTAATAGTTCATTTTTGATGTGATACTCTATGTTCTTTTTCTTTTTTTATTTTTTATTTTCCCCTTGCTGGTAGATGTCTTATCGTTAAACTTGATTGTAATTATAATAATTTCTTGTTTCCAATCCTATATAAGTGTTAAAATGCTATGGTGCTCGGACTCGAGTACGGGTACGCATCTAAGTGTCGAATCTTTTATTTTCTAAAATGTAGGATACGGGGACATGGTTAAAAAGAGTCTAAATTTCGGACACGGGTACGTGGGTTCGTCTTTCAAATTTTCAATTTTTTTACTAATCCAGGACCAAAATTAATTATTCACAATGAAGGAAATTAGTATTTAAAGGGTTAAGACGAATAAAATAGAATTTTGGAGTTTAGTTTTCAATAATGAGAATTACTAAATGTTATATAAAATAGAAAATGAGGAACTTGATTGTAATTTGAACTTAGTGGAGTACTACGTAGCACTATATGGAACCCATTTTCGTTTTATACAAACAAAACCTTAAACCACGGATATAGAGAGAGAAAGAAGGAGAAAAAGGAAAAAATGGAAAGAAAAAAGAAATAAAAAAAAGGGAAAACCTAGCGTCGCCGTTTTCTCGACCCTCTCGGCGACGACGCTGGGTTTATAGAGAGCAAAAGTGGGAAAGAAAAAAAAAAAGAAAGAAGAAGGAAGAAGAAGAAGCAAAAACGATGAAGTGTCCGGTTGAAATTTGGAGGATCCGACACATATTCCATATCAATACCCATATCGTATCGTGTCTGACACGGGTACTCCAACTATTTTGAAGAGTCCGAGCATCAGAGTGAAAATGTATGCAAGTCACTTCATTTTTTCTTGTTTTGCAAATGTATTTCCACGAGGAACTGACGTGTGCCGGTTAAAGGTAAATGTTATAGAAATTTTTACGTGTCGGAAATATTAAAAATTTCAGAAAACTAAGATGTACTCATGCTTATATATTTCTCATATTTATTGCCATAAAGTTTCTGCCCAGTTTTTTGTGATTGGAGATTAGATGCCAAATATGACCCTTATTCCACTTCAGCTATACATGATAATGATTTTGCATTATACATTTTTTTGTGCACGATCTCTTTAACTTGAGAAAAGCTCTGAATCTTATGAAATTTCTTGTCAAGAAATAATTTGGTGTTCTATTCTAATAATGTATCTATCTTGGTGCATCACAGTGTACATTGAGACATCCAGTATTGGGCATAGATCTATTATAAAGTGGCGTGGAAGATTATTTTCTGCTTCTGTTCCTTCTGATACAACCAAAGTGAAAAAATCTCGTAAAAAGGTCTCAAAGGATGAACGTAGAGCCATGGTGGAAAGTTTTGTTAACAAGTATCATTCTTTCACCCTTGCTTTCTTTTCAGTTGCAAGCTTATGTTGACATTGTTTTCTGCTATTGATGCTGAATATGAATACATCGGAAATGTGTTCTTTCATTGTTTATGTAGAGTATCTCTTGTATTTCTTTGGACCTCTTATGATCAGTTTGAAGAGACGCTGATGCTTGATGCCAAATGGAATCTCAGTATTTTATTTTGTTATCAACTGACAGAACAGTGTGTAACCACATTTCTTACTTTCAAAAAATGGTCTTTTGCATCAATATAGTTGCTGAATTGTTTGCCAAATTTACAATAAATATGCCTTGAAATTATCAGAGTTTTGTACTTGGTTATTACTCTCTCAGAAATCATATTAGTCAAAGATGTCAATCCAGTGCTATTTGCTGAACACACATACCCAATGAAGGGGGTAGCCATACTCCTGTATTGCAGTAAGTTTGCAATTGTGTGATTTTACGATCATTACTCATGGTTATTAGACTTCTCACCCAAGTTATATTGGACTAAAAACTATAGATAGATCATTCAGAAATCTAGCGGTGCATGTGAGAACTAATTTGGTATGGTTATTGAGTTCTAACTTTTTATAATGTTATTGGTGATATTTCTATATGAGGGTTGTAATATATAAGTTAACGTGTTCTACTGGTTGGCAGGTATAAAGCCATGAATGCAGGGAAGTTCCCAACTGCCTTTAAGGCTATGAAAGAGGCTGGTGGCTCTTACTATGTTATCAGGCAGATCCTTCAGGAGCTGGAATACAACTCCAAAATGTCATCCATGGGCACAAAAGATTTAAGTTCAGTGGGAAATTATAGTATGAAGAAGAATGAGATGTCAACTGAAGAGTTGTCGAGCGGTTCTTCCACTGTTGCTGCACAAGTTTCAGGCAATGTATCTACATTCAATGCAAATATTAGTGAAGACGGTCAAATCTATAACGAGAATTCGCTGGAGAATCAAAATTCCAACTATGTTGCTACTAAACCTCATCGATTAGTAGGAGAAGTTGACAAAATTTTGCCATCACATCCTGAGAAACGAGAGGATTATGTGAAAGAAGAGACAGGATCTGATGATACGCTGAAATTTGATGGTCTGAAGCCCAAAGCTCAGAAAGGGAAGTCATCAAGGTAATTCTCATTATTTCTAGCTTTTAACATGACATGCTATGTCGTTGGTGTGTTCTAAAATTTGGATTAATTATCATGTGCCCTCAGCAATAGCTCAGATTACTTTATATTGTGATGTTTATTGTATTTGAACTATACCGTAAACTTGGAATAGGTATGCTATGACACAGGCACCTGATGGAATTTGCCATCTCTTTCTTTTTCCTCAAGGCAGGCTGAAATCTGTGTGTATGTATATGCATGTACTTATATAGAATAGGGTTCCAGAGGGAGTATCCGATCCATTGATAAATTATATTACGAAAATTACTATATACTTTTACATGGAAATTCGCATTTTCCATGATTTGCTAAAAATTCGTCATTGTTTTTTACCTAGGGAATTGTACAGAGAGCCAACTGAAGATGCAGAACCTGAAGGAAAATCGTCAGTCTGGGAAAATTTGAAGTCTCTTGCAAATGGATTTCTGGGTATATGGAGGAAACGTTAGTACTTTTTTGCAGATGATCGTTGAAGATTTGAAGTTGTGTTGTATTAAAACTGCCAACTGGGCTTTTCGTGCTCAACGCTCGCACCCAGTCATTAAAGCATTCCCATGTGCATTGTGATGCAAGTAAGGGTTATCAATATTGAAGAAAGAAGACGAAACTGGCCTCCAAAATGATTATGTAGGTAGGCATTAACCTTAAATTCTATGTAAATGACAATTGATCCGAAGGCTGGATGATTTTACGAAGATATTTGTGACTTAGATTTATGTAGAGAGAATCCTAGTTTTCATATTGAAGGTAGTTATGGTGGCATAGCACTGACCTTGAATTGTACAGGAAATGCTCAAAATTATCAACTAGTCTAAACTCGTGAATAAATTTTTCTGAACTTCGTGCAATTGGCGAAATTTGATGCTACTCAGCAAACAATTAAAGAACAAAAAAGTACAAAATATTGGCTGTTGAAAAAATGTTTATCAAATTTCATGTTCAAAGATATGTTTACAAAGAAACTTCCTACACTCGCAACAATCCGGAGATATAAGTTATAACCTCTCAAATCCACATTCACACAAATTTTCAACTACCTTCCAATGTTGTTTCCACAGCAGCAGCCACAGCACTGCTAGCAGAAATCGTGTCAACAACGGAACCACTGGCAACCACCTCAGTATTGTCCACGCTAGTTGGTGTTGAGGGATTTGATCCACCCAGAACCCCTTCATCCACTTGTTTAGATCTATTCAATGCATTGCAGTGAGGACAATAGTAAGCTACGTAAGAAAAGTCCTCTTTCCTCGCAAGCCCTGCAAACATGAAAAGAGAACACGCATGACCTGAGAAATCCTACATCGAAATGCTACTCCAAACAAATAACTAGTTATTGTTTTACCATTATGCATATGGCAGTTTCCACATATAAGTGCATAAGATTGTGTGGGGTCCTCCCCCACAAGCAATGCAGCGATTCGAGCAAGCCATCCCCCGTCTTGTGAAATTCCACCTGTTTGAGGGCGATGTTCAACAACCAATTGATGTTGCTGAGAAATATCATCAAGGCCTCCCTCAAACTCCATTTTATTAAGCATGCCTTCTTCAGGATGGTACATAGATGCAGTCTCTGGGCCTTCAAATTTAGAGTTAGATGCCTTCCTGTTACGTAGTCCGGTAGTCCTTGCAACTTCCACATCATTGCTCTTTCCAGTAGGGGCATCCATCTTATTCTCTTCCCCCACATATACTTTCAGACCCGAATCAGCACCCAACTTGGATGCAAGTACACTTGCAGCGGCTGCCTTGGCTGCCGGGTCAGGGTCGTACCTCTGCACTGAAGACTCAATATAAGGATCTAATCTAGTACATTCCAAATCAACTATAAGAGGGATAGCATGTTGGTTATAAGGACGTCACGGAAACCCAACTTAGAGCATGTTTGCTTAAATATGTTTTAAAATAAATAATTATTTTATAGGTCAAAGATAAAAATGCTCACAGTTAGGTAAGAGTTACTTTTAAAAAGTATCCTTCTCTAATTAGAAAAAAGAAGAGAGTTATCCAAACATATTTAAAGACAAGAAATTAGTTTAAAGATAACTGGAGTACTATTATTAAGCTTAGCCAAACATGCTCTACTGAGAGAAATAAACCATATTTCTAGCTTGAATATTTCGCTACCACTTGCACTGCTAGCTTGGTGCAAACTCCATGCATCAAGAATAAATGAATCAATAAATGCAAAAATGCAGCTAGCTTGCAGTTATCACCTGTATGAGCTGTTGGGTAGTGTAGTAATTTGTCTTCTCTTTAAGTTCATCTATTTTTGCTTGCCTCTCGGTCCGAAGCTTTTCCAAAGTCTTATGGTCCTTCCGATCACCTAAGAAATCGTGTGAAAATAGGAAATAATTTAACACCACTTATCTTACCTAAGATAAAAAGGACAAGTGGCAAGCTTCCTTAAAGAAGTGCAGTCATGGAAAAGTAGGTAAGATCCTTTTAGAACATTTATAGATTCATTAAAAAGTGAAGTTACTCAATTTCTAATTACCTTTTGCAGCACAAACAAGTACCTAAAGGTCACAAAACCTTAGCATTGAGCCAACACTCACAATCATATATGAGAAGGTATTGAATGGAATATTTCAAATTCAGTAAATAAAGTTATCCTAATGATCCAATGGACCCAGAAATATCCACTTATCTCAACCTATTAACTCAGTTACATCAGATCCTAGTTCAACAATACAAATACCCATATTTTGGATCTCTGATAAAACATTAATTCCAAAATGAGGTCATGTAATGACAACCAATATAACTATATCACTGCAAGCAAAGGTTGTTAACTCTTTTAGGTCTGATTAATGTAAGAATGGCGTTGATTCATCCGTGGAGATATTTCACATAATACTCCGTTCTATTCATATTGCAAAAAGTTAGCCTTTTCATTATGAACTGAAATTGATTAACCTATCAATCTTAGCATTTAAATATATTTCTATGAAAAAGCAGTAAAGCATTATTACATGCATTAAAGGCGACCCAAAACATGGACAAATACATTAAAAAGCCAAAAAAAATAATAAGAATAATATGGTAAAGGTAGAAAAAACTAAATTCACTAATGAGGTTCATAATAAGTGCAGAAATAGACCGGCTGGAATGCTTACACATTAAACTCACTAATGAGGTTCATTACAAGTGTAGAAATAGACTGGCTGGAATACTTACACATTCTTGTGAAGCTTCCTACTGCTGAATAAGAAATGAAAGATAATGCCGGCAGAAGAAACATAGGCAAGACTCGCAATGCTCTCGTTTTCCAGTTCAAGTCTAATGATCTTGTAGTCATGATAGCATAACCCACTGCAATTAACTGAAAATAAAAAATTATGATAACCTCATACTAAGCCACAACACTCACAGAAACAAATTACATTATGCGAGCACAGGAACAAACATAAATGCTTTACTGTCCAACACAAACATTAAGGATCATAGTATAAATCCTTAATTCATATATTTTGTTAACAAATGGACCAAACTTGCACGGTAATTCATTATAAAAAGTTGTGAATATATAGCATGTTCATAAAATATAGAATCTTCAATAAGAAAAAGACTTGTAAAAATACTATTCATGCAAAGGCCTATTTGCTGGTAATAATACCTTTTTGCCCAATACCCTTCTGGGGAAGTTAGTATCAATACGGGAAACTGTACTGCATTCTTATACTATTCCTTTACACAATCAAATTTGAGAAAGATTAAATCGATGAAATAGAATAAAGTTTCAAGCTTAGGCCTTCTCACCAGTGTCAGGACCAAACCCAACTAAGAAACAATTATGCATTGTCGTATAGCATCCATCACAGTTTGTGGATCGGGTGGTAGTCAATATTCTATTACCTTTTAGCTATACATTATCGTTAGACAAGCATCACTAAAGGAGAGTGCTCCTCAAGTAGAGAGGCATTGCCTTGTTAAATTGCCCAAGTTTCTCCATCCTTGCACTCGTGTTTAGCCAGGTTAGTATCAACTTCATCTCTTGCTGCCACTAAGACCCTCTGAGTGACCCCATAAGGCTTCATTTTTTTTTCTTTCCATTTTTTGTATTTCCAGTACCAGTGCTTCCACAACAAGCTTAGGAATAAATGGTTAATATCAACTTCATGTCTTGCAGCCACTAAAACCCTCTCAGTGACTCCACAAGCCTTCAGCTTTTTTTCTTTCTTCCTTTCTTTTAATTTCCAATTCAAGTTCTTCCCAAAAAAGCTTAGGAATATATGAGAAAGAAAGTCCCCGTCTCAACCCTCTCATGCTAGAGAAACATCAAAATGGGAGGCCATTCAATGCCATAGTGAATTTGACAAGATTCCGTACCCGCTCCATTTAACACATGAAATAACTATATATGAGTACTAAATTGCAGTTTGAGGCGTGGTGAAGTACACATAAGAATGTGCATTTTCAGGACAAATTTTCTGTTTGCATAATTTCACTCACTAGAATCAAAGTTGTAGACTTGTAGTCATGACACATGGATGATGACATAGAGATTACAGAGCTGATGGCACGGTCCATGGATTCAAAACTGAACTTCAACATACCTGATTAAAGACATTTTTCGTAATAATAAAAGGGCTCCACACTTAGATTCTTGGACCTTTATAGTAGGGAATGAACACCGCCCCTAAGAGGCAAGCTGCATTTCGCGTGTAGTGTTCTCTTCGCCAGTATTTTTTATTTTGTATATATCATTTAATCAATCAAATTATATTATATCAATACTCAAAAGGCGGTCTCGCACCTTCAAATTTTTCTTTTGTTTATATTTTTCGAAAACCTCACACCTTCATTTTTAAAAGATACTACTCTCTCCTTGATTGCTCCCACTTAACTGCCAAGGCAAGATCACATATTTCTTACAGTGAAATGACAAGGAAGATTTTATCTACCAGATTCCCATGTTTTGAATCAACATACTCATTTGGCGATGACACTGCAAGTCCAGAAATGCTGGAGACAACCCAGAATGTGAACAGTAAAAAATAACCTTACATGAGATAAAATCATGTACTGAGACCTTTCAAGAAACTTGCTTGAGTGGAGACTTTGTCTCTGATTCTCATTTTAATGAGATTATTCAGCCTTTCTACATTTTGCTACAAGAACATAACCATTAAAAAATTGTAAACGTAGGACAACTTCGTCAGACACAGATGAATATCAACTTTGCCGTTGGAAGCATGGTGGACGCTGTTACCCCCCTTTTACAAGTCAAAATTACATTACTACCCCCGTACCAACTTAAAGGAATTGCCATGAGGGAAAATGTAATGAAAGGGTAAAATTAGAAATCAATAACTTTTTTGGACATATAAGGTGGATGCAGAAGTAAAAATCGCACCAATTTTGGTCACCAATTCACACTTTATTCAAACAAGGCGGGCCCACTTATTTTGAAACTTAAAATGCATAATGTGAATTAATGGGGGGCCAAATGGACGCTTTGTTAGCATCCACTGTTCAGGCAGCATGGGTTTCTCAAATCAACATATACATGTACTTGAATTGGTGATCATAGCAATATAAAGTGGTATCCTATACAATGATTCTTTTCTTAAGAATTGTAAAATTTATGTCCAAAATTCCAATTTGATGCATGCATAGTGCTACATCTAGTAAGGCCAAAAGTAAGGGAACAAAAAGTTCTGCTCCCACACTTCATGAAGTAGAATAACTAATATAAATGGCCTCAAAAGTCTTTCCAAATGAGAATCTTTAAAGCAAAAGGAGACTAGCTCTTTCCTTGAAAAAGGAAAGTGTGCAACTAGAAAAAGAAAGTTGCAATGTCCTCTAAATCATCAACTCAGTTAAGGTATATATTAATACTCTTCTCTTTATCAGCCAGACATTTTGAGTTTTCCGAAGGGCAGTATCCTCCATCTTATCACGTGATCTTTTCATCACCAAGCGAAGTCAAAGCAGCTTGTAAGTTAACAAAATTCCAGGCTTGTTCCATTCGTCAATTGATTTATAACAACAGAGTGATATTGAGTAGGAACTTACAAAGACTTTTTAAGAGTAATAATAATTTAAATATGCATGATCCCAGTGAGAAAGTTAGAGAGACAGAAAGATAGTATAAACTCATTATTGCATAGAAGCTGAATCATATGATTCATGAAGTTCTTATTCATCCAGAAAATAACATTTCCATAAAACCACGTGCTTGCCATTCAGAATGTATTAAATGTCGTTCTTCTATAATTTATTAAAAAACAGATATAATTTCATAACACCTCCTTTTAGAAATAATAATAAAGAAAAGATGACTGAAATTATTCATTTTTAATAATTGGTCTTCTACTTGTTGTCTATTATTCCTTCCATCCAAAAAAAACATCAATTCTCCATTTGTCGTATTTAATGCATATCTATGAATAACCTTGTAACAAAGAATCATATAGGAAAGGCATACAAGAAGGAAGAGATCGAGTGCATGAAGCATCATTTAAACTGCAGAATCATAAGTCTTCACGAATGAAGAGGAGAAAAAACATGCGGGTGGCTGCCTTACATGAATAAAGGAGCAGGTGAGGCCGATGAAATAAAAAAAAAAGGATGGGCAACTTTGTGCGAGCGACTAATGAGGAAGTTCACATCTATACATCTAGCGTGGAGCATGGACCTACACACCTTATTTGTATCATGATCTATGGGTCAACTGGAGCTATTCACTTTGATCAATCAGTCAAGATTTTGACATTAAATTTTTCATGAGTGCTAAAAGTGAGAATATATTAAGAAAAATCAAGTTCTTTTTGAAAAATACAAAGGACAAACTCTATAAGAAAAGTAATGGGCTACATGATTTGAGTGGGTGGACTCTGTGAATCTGAATTAGTAACAGCCATTAGCAATATTTTCTTCCAGTGGGTATAAATATTTAACTTTTATACCTAGTATATGTCTTAAAGAATTACCAAACTTTTACATCCATATAGTAAGGTGATGGATGTGCTAAGTAAAAGTGGTGATAGTAAGGCTATACGATATTATATGCATCAAATCACATCTCCATCTCCTCAATAATTTGAATATCATGGGGAAGGGCTGATTTACCTCCAATAGTACAGAAAATATAATGAGATTACGAGCCATCCACCGCCAACGCTGAGAACGTCTTCTAATTCTGGCAAGAACAGCAAACTCTTCCTTGGTTATGTGTTGCAGTCTCTTCTCAAAATCATCTCCACGTAATCTAAATAGTGCATTCCACATTCTTGATAGTATTCCCTTCTTATTTGTCGTCTTAACCTCGGTGTCTGTAGATGTAGGGGACTCCCCAACATCCTTTTTAGATTCTTCAGCCATTACCTAAAGATTTTGTGTCAAGTTAGCTCCAGTAACTGCTAATTTATTCATATGATTAATTTGGATTAGTTTGAATCCTCTATGCATGAAATGTTCAAGTGATAATTAGCGTAAATACTGGATGTTTGAGTAAGTTTCCAAGCCTAAACCATCCAGGGAGAGAGGAGCTAGTCAAATGCCTAATCAACGGTTAAGTGCAGTAGAATGATTGACACCAGTGTAATATTTTTCTAATCACCAGAATGAATTCCTATTCAAAAAAGTTAATAACAAATCACCAAAAGTGAGTAGCTTTGACTAGATTTCTTTGGTCTGCACAGCTACACAATCAATAAATTTTGTTTAAAATAGTTTCAACTTTCGAGAGAAGGGGGAGAAAGGATTCTTTCAGGTGAGACACTAAAATATACTATGAAGATTACACATACCAAACAGTGATGCTTTTGTAATTCGCATTATTTATTTTGACTGGCCTAAATAGTAATTATATAGGAAAAATGCATTTTATTTTTTTAAAACAAACAAATCAAGGTTTAGAACTATTTAACTAATTGAAATAAGAAAATGTAAACCCAACCTAGATAATCGGATAACCAGTTATATTTCTTAAATTTTATCCAGTTTAAAAATGCTAGTTTGAAATTATATGTTATAAAGCAACTGATCGATTTAATCTTCTCGATAATGTTGATTAATTATGCGAACAACATTGACCGTGACAAGAAATTATTTTTAAAAAAAAAACACTAAGTGTATATCAGCGAAAAGAAAGATGGACACAAAAATCAATGCGTTTTATAGGAACGAACTAACGCGGAATTTATAAAAACAGTAAGACGGGGATCCAGACATGAAAAATAACAAAGTCGACTTCAATTTCAAGGATAAATTCAGATCCACAACGTTAACCCAAAGAATATACCTAAAATCATTCAAATCCATGTATAATTGTAAAACACATACAAAAAAAAAATAAAAAATGATAATAATCGTATAATTGAATTCCTAAACTAAAGAAAAAGAAATTCAATCCATCAGAAATTAAATACTCACACTTTTAACATAAAAGGAATCGCAGAATTTATATTTTTTACAACAAAATTAGATATGTGAATTTAAAGAGAGAGAAAAACTGAGAATGTATAGGTACATACCAGATGAATAGATGGTCGGAATTACAGTAGAAATTGGATCAAACCGACAGAGTACAGTTATAAGAGGTGAAGGCGTAAAGAGAAACTGCTGGAACCTCTCGGTGGCGTCTTCCTTTTATTCATTTATTACTGCCTTTTCCAGAATGGAAAAAATGATATGCAGTCACGTAATGGCGCGTACAGGTTATTAATATTATTATTATTTATAAATTGGGTAAATTTCAGATCAGTCACTAAACTTCTGGAAAAATATCAATTAAGTTATTAAAGTTTAATTTATAGCGATTGAATCACTAACTTCAATTTAGTTACAAATTTTACAACTTGTTTACATTCCTCCTTCAAACTGACGAAACTTTGCTTGGTAGCCATACTATAATCTATATTTCGTGTAATTTGTAATCACCCAAGTTTGATTATAATTATTATTGACTTTAACTTAGATATTAATTCATTTTTTAAGTTAAACCAAACATGAACTACATGTAAGAATATGGTGAGCGATCATTAACAATAGGATTAAGTAAATCACGTTTACCTTCTAAATTGTGTAGCGATGTTTATCAAAAATGACAATGTCTGTCAACGTTACATCTCTTTAATTTTGTTTTCTAATTTAACTAAATATACTTTAGTTGTTTGCATTTACTCATAAGAGAAGACGTGTTTGCAAAGCATGAGGTACTTCTTGTCCTTGTGCCTTGTTGATCGCAAAGCAAAGTCATATTGAAAATTATTCTATCTTAAACTTGAACGGGTAGCTTTAATCATTAGCCTTCATTTTTTTATACAATGGACTTTTTATATATTCAGAAATATTACCACAAACAAATTTATTGGCCATATCAGTCACAGTATGGAAAGAAAAGAAAACCTTGTTTGTCAACTGCCACTATGAAATGTTTCCAAGTAGTCACTATGCTTTCAAAGTTATTTCTCAAAAATACTGTGTTGTTATCCATCAACGATTCTGTTTGGAACGCCACCAAAATTATTAATTTTCAAATGGAAGGAGATGGAATAACGGACGGAAAACAACATTAAAAGTACAGTGACATTTGAAAACATCGTAAGTAGTGTGACTATTGAGATATTTAACCTATGCCAGCATATTAACTAGTAGAAAGAACCAGTTCAGCACCATATAACCTATTACACCACTGCATTCATCCTTGATATCTACTGTTCAAAAGCCGGAAACAGGTTTAAATATAGGTAAAAAGGTAGTAGAAAAGAATTTCTTATTAACAAAACGACGAAAGCGTTCACATTGTCAAGATACAAACTATCTAAAATATTCATCAGAAAGAACATCACCAGAACAGATACATTCTTTGAAAAGGGAGATATTTAAATTCAAATGCTTCCTCCATCAGTAGGTTCATCAGTGGTCATCCCTGTCAAAAGTGGGGTAAGGGTATGTGCTTCTTCTTCAAGCAAGCTGTTGTTCACTTTGCTGTAAAAACAATCAAAGGGTGGGGGAGAAGAAAGCGAAACAACAAAAATAATGCTATTCAGTTAACAAAAATATAATGAGATCAAATATTCTGTATGTAGTCAAAGAACAACGATGTATCGCGGACTAAATGATAATTTTGTTTCAAAAACAAGTTAGTTTTATCGCAAAGCATGTTTTAGTAAAACTTCTCCGCACAGGTTTCTTCAGAATACAAAAAGTATTCCAAAACAATGTGCTACTCAATATGTGGGTGCAGAAAAATGTGATCGTTGACAAATGACAAGAAACTTCATTGCCTAAAACAGATGACAATTCTTCGAACTTAAAAAGGAACAAAGCAATCAATGAAATTTACCAGTAAATAAAAATCAGTTACTGAAGGTCAAATATCAATTTTTTTTAATTTAGAACTAAAGAACGTACTGCAATTAACAGAGAAGTGTCACAATGAAATGATGAAATGGCATGCATGCACATAAATGACCATCCTTAAATGCCTAGATATGTTAACACAAACACAAAGTAATCCCGAAGACAAAAATGTATGCCCCAATTAAGTAAAAATGTGTTTCATAAATGCTACATAAAGTGTCAAGAAAGACACTTACTCGCATGTTCGCGTATTGTGGCCCAGGCCCTTGCACCTGCGACACTGGAGCTGGCGTTTAATGCTATCCATAAGTTCAACTGGTTTAATCTTTGGTTTAATCCGTCGTTTAGTAGGAGGAGGAGTAACAAAAACTTCACTTTTTTCTGGTTTCTCCACGTTTGGTATTGGGTTGATTGACTCCATGTAAGTTAAGCGGTAAGTGTCAGTCATGAAATATCTGGAGCAATAATCGTATGGGCTCCTACCAACGCATTCAAAAACAGCAATAGCATGGGAGCAAGGTAATCCAGTAAGCTGCCATCCTTTACAACTACAGTCCCATTTATCGACATCAACCAAGTCAACAACAGATTCACCACGAACCTCAAATGTGCCATTTCCAATTGATTGTAATACTTGGAGAGATTGTGCTTTAGCCGTCTCATTCTGAAGCTTGTCCTCCATACAAGGTGTCAACCTCGTAACCCAATGACTGGATTCAAGTCGTCTTCTATACATCAATTCCATAATCTTACCACGCAATACATCAACCATCTGAGTTATTGGAAACCCATCCACCTCGGACACCCAACTGTAGAACTGTTGACCAAAGTTGGATGTCATATGGTTGTATCTTGCACCACCAAAAAATGCATTAGACCAGTGTTCGGGTTCGCTCCCAATGACCCAATCATAAGCTTCAGCTGATATAGCTTTTATGTTTTCAAGACAGCTCTCAAAAGCCTCAAGTTTTGCTGAGTAAGCAGCAGCATATAAATCTTGAACCAAGAGACGTCTTGCATCGTGTGAAAGTCCTTTCACATCTTTATTAAGTTTTTCAGCAAGACAACGTAGGCAATAACCATGATAGCACTCTTTGCCAAATATATCAAGCAATGACTCTCTTATACCTTTCTGAAAATCAGAGACAAAAGTAATTTGTTCTGATGTTGAAAAGGTAGATTTCAATTCTGACAAGAACCAATTCCAGTTATCCTGAGTTTCTTCGTCTACCACAGCAAAGGCAACAGGAAAGAAATCATCATTCCCATCTGCAGCTGTTGCTGCTAATAATATTCCTTGATATTTTGAGTAAAGAAGAGTGCTATCAAGAAAAAGAAGAGGGCGGCATTGACGAAAACCAGATATTGAGGCATGAAATGAAACAAAAAGGCGATGAAAGCTTGAGTCCTCCTTGGTGGTTAGTGTAGCAAGACTACCTGGGTTAGTCTCCATTATCTTCTCACAGAAAAATGGTAAGTGAGAGTATGCCTCTTCATAAGAGCCCTGAAGCTGCTCCCGTGCAAACTCCTTTGCTCGCCTTGCCTGACTATAGTTCAACTGAATGCCATAATCACGCTCGATTTCCTTGGCAATATCCTTTGGCTTGTAATTTGGAGAAACTTTCAATTTTTCCTTTATAATACTCCCTATCCATCCCCTAGTTGCCTGTCTAGCTTTTATGGTAGCTCCTCCACATGTATGCTCGGCATTCATAATCTTAATACATATTAGTTGGGTAGCAGCCACCCTCGATGCATATATACGCCATGGACAGCCTTCCATTTTGCACTTGGCAGTTACACGATGGTTGTCATTTTTCTTATATTTGTAATCAAATCCATGAGCAATCGAGTATTTATGCAGCGCTTCACGGAATTCGGCAAAGCTATTAAACCTTTGGTCCACACCAGTGATGATGTTCTCCCACTGGGTTGCTGCTCTCCGATGCTTCTCTTCATTGCTGAATGGAGTCACTTTGAGTTGTGAACTTTCAATAGGCTCATTCAAAACAATTGCATCATCATCTTGCATAATATCCATAGGATCATCAGAAGGAATCATTGCCTCTGACACAGTTGTTCTGCTTGATCTGCATAAAAAGCAGATAATAAGATTTTAAGCATTCAAAGGAAATTTTTGTAACCCCGTTGGTATCACAAGTGCAAACTTAGTTTGGTCAAGTCTCAAGGCCCAACACAAACATGCTTGAAGACATACTGTATAAATGTGTCTCATTTTCCTTCACGTGAAAACAGCATTGATAACATAGTAGATCACACGTCTAGAGCTTCGGTGACAGTAGCTTTTAGACCCTTTCCTATTGATCGAAGCTTTCCTAGTTGGGATAGGCTTCCATGTTTCAGTCTAGAAATTTTTGGAATTTATATTTAAAGCACAAATCATTAGTGTTTACTCCAGCCTTCCACAATTTCCCTTATCCTTTCGATCTCTTTATTATCTTGTTGGTTAAAGCTGTTTTCTCATCAGTTTAGGTCGTACTTTTTATCACTAGTATAAACGACACTCCGCCCTAGAGGTAGTATAAAAGCGTTGGTGCTTCTTCACGTATAAAAAATTAATAATCAATAAGAAACCAGTGCCATTTCTACTCTAGTTGCAGGAAAAATCAAAGAGGTTAGTTCATGCTAAGGATAGAATAAAAGGAATGGTACAAGTACCTACTAGCAGGCATGTTGGGCACATTCTGAGGACCAGCTACAAAGACCTCAACTTGGTCAGAATCCTTGAAGAAGTTGAGCATACGCTGGAGGTCCTTATTTTTAGATATGGTAATAAGGGTCTTTCTGTTTCCAGGAAGAAAATACTTGATCGTCATGCCATCGACGTTGCATTGAAAATTCTCAGACAGTTCTTGCTTGAAATCTTTCAACTGTGTCTTCTCATCAATGCTCAGAGCATAAGCTTCCCCACCGGCGTAAGACAACAATCCATCATCTTTGTCGGCCACAAATTCACCTCCGGATTGGCATATGGCTATGATTTTCTTAGTTTCCATGAGCAAAGGACAAATGGATATGGTAAAAGTTACGCAGATAGATTGGATCAAATACGAGTGCAACCCAGGACAAGTCAAGCAACAATTAGTTATGGGAAAGTGCCTCGCAAAATCGAACCTACATTCACAGATTAAAGCCAAAAAAATGAATAAATATTTAGAAACACGACCAATCTTCTATACTTACCAGAACCCTATGTGGAAAATAATCCCTAGATCTACAGTGGACAATAAGAAGCCAACAGATAAATAAATAATTGAAAACCCATAAAAATTCGAGTAAAAGATTACATATTGACTGGCAAAAGTTAAACTTTCCCCACATGTAGAATGCAAGATTTGTGCAAAAAAATTTAATTAATTTCACGATTAGTTTTTTTTTTTTTCAAAATAAGGATAACAATAGAGGAATTCACAAAATAAAGTCTATGGGAAGATGACTTGCAGAATAAAAATCTTAAGAAACACAACAATTTTCTAAATTTACCAGAAACCCTAATCGTAAGAAATCCCCATATCTATAGTTGACCTTAAGAACCGAACATGTGAATACATGATTAAAACCCATAAAAAATTCGAGTAAAATATTACAAACAAACTCGCAAAACCTAAACTTGCCCCCACACAGAGCAAAATGCAAGAAATAAGCGAAATCTTCAATTAATTTCACAATGAGTTATTCTTTTTTTCCCAAAAAAAAAAGTCAGTACCTCTAACAACACGAATTAATAGTAGAGTGCGTGAACTGAAATTAAGCTGAAACTTCTTCAATTTGCAGGGGGTTGTGTCCAATATGTATGCCGCAGCACTGGAATCAAAGAATTTAGGGGAGAGAGAGACGGACCCTATATCATTGGGACTTGTAAAATTGGGCCCATTATGATTGTGTTGGGCCTAGCAGTCCACTAATTTAATAAAAATTAAATAATCTAGAAAAAGAAAAAAAAAAGTGTTAAAAGGAAAGATATTTTACCCTTTTAAATTTCTTTTATATTTTTTCCCTTAGTAATTTTGACCTAAATCATTGCTAAATAGCTTCTTTATTATGTGAAAATTTTTATATTGATGGTGCCTTGTCGTCTTTCGACAACACAAATTTAACGATAATGTCAAAACTCAAATTAATCGTTGAAAGAAGTCAAAAGCAACTTGTTAATAAATTTTGATTGCTCGAATGATTTTCCCACATTTGTGAATGATATAAAAGGTCTAATTTATTTTTTCTAGGGAGTGGAATAATTTCTATCTAACGCAAAATTTAAACTTGGACCATGGTGTCACTTGTTTTGGGCAAAATTGAACTGCAAATTCACTTGAATAGCTTAATATTGGTGTTGTTATTATTGTTATTATTATTATTATTATTCATCAAACCATTGGTACATGCACAATTTTATCAAAGTGGAAATCACACACAAAACAAGAGTTTTCAAGAATCGATTTTAAATTTCAGATATGAAGTTTTACTTTTCAAAAATCATATATTGAATTAATATTTAAATATTGTACCCTCCCAAACCCTAATTTTATTTCATTTCTCTCCCTTCTCTCTCTTTGTTTTTCTTCCTCTTCTCCCTCTTCGACAACCGACGACCCATTCAAACCTCAGCAATCGGCTACGAAGGAGATGCGCCGGCCGACGTTGCTAGCGTCAAATGCTCATGAGAACGGCTTTCTGTTTTCCGATCTGCCTTCTCTCTCTTCTTTTCTCTCCATTCTCTCTCTTTGACACCGCCGACGTTTTGCTATGAACGTCGTTTCATCTCCCTCACGCCATTGTGCTTTCTCTTTTTTTTCCCTCTTCTGCATCTGTTTTTTGGTTGGTATGGTGGTGGCGAAGGTGCAGTGGTTTGGGGATTTTTCGAAGGGTGGTTGGTTGTTTTTGTGGGTGTGGTAGTGTTGGAAGAAATCCTCGATTTTAGCAGGCGGTGGTTGGAGTTGCAGGTGGAGGTGGAGGTGGTGTGTGGTGTTGGAGCAATCGTTTGTGGAGGTAACGGCGACTATTTGTGTGATAATCATGGCGTCGTTTCCGGCGGTGGTGGTGGTGCATTTATGTGGTGTTGGTGGTGGTGGTGGTGGTGTGTTGGTGGTGGTGCGTTTCTGTTGTTGTTGGCGATGATCACAAATAATTTGGTTGATTGTGACCAATAAATTGGTTGGTGTGTGACCAATAAACAATATGTGATCAATGAAATAGATAAATTGTAACCAATAAATACTGTGTGACCTAAAAATTTATTAATTTATGACCAATAATTTGATAAATTGTCATCTAAATATAATTTGTGATCAATTAATTTGATGTTTTGTGACCATAAAATAAGTCGTGACTTGTAAAATTTGTAATTTGTGACCAATAAATAATATGTGATTATTAATTTGATAGATTTGTTACCGATGAATAAATTGTGACATATAAATTTTTGATTTGTGATCGATGAACAAATTGAGACCTATAAAATTTTTGAATTGTGACGGTAAAATAATATGTGACATATAAAAATTGTGATTTGTGATCAATTTTATGGAATTTGTGACCAAATTATATGGAAGGGTGACTTTAATATATTTAATTAATAAAATATATGTTTAATTAATTTATTTATAAAAAAATAAAAAAAACCTGATATTTGAAATTTTAAACTTTGTTTCTTAAATTTGAAATGATGAAAATTAACATCTTATGTATGAAATCTTCCCTTTTATCATTTGGGTAACGTTATTTTTGAACTTAGCTCCTTTACCTACCTCAATACCATATTGAGTGTCGGATTTCTAACTTAAAATGTCAACGTTGTTAGGAGAGAAACATAATTTTTTATATGTTGATTACTGTTAAGCTTTTTATCAATTAGAATCCACAATTTGTCATATTGTAGCAGAAATCAAAACTTCCGGAAAGAATAAATCAACTCTACTAATTTCGAACTATGGTTGTTCATCAGCAGCCAAAACTGTATTTTTATTTTTTTAACCATGCATATTCCATTATTCAAAATCTTAAACTCTTCTTATATAATAAATTTTCATGTGTTTTATTTGCAATGGACTCTTTTTTCTTGATTACACCTCAAAATAGACTTAGACATCACGCTTCACTTGACACCGCAATATAAATGATGGTCGAAATTGTTAAGTCCAGATTATAAATAGTCATTTTCAAATTTGTAATTGGCAATTTTCCTAATCAAAATTAAGTTTCAATTGAATTGTATTAGAAGTTTATCGAGTTGTAATCAAAGTCAAAATAGTAGTTATTAAATTTATTGAGCAAAACATCACAACATTGCATTTTTTTTGCATTTTCATCCATATTTCAATATTTTATTGCGAAAATCATTTTTTGCATCCAATTTTTCAATAAAAAGCTACGAAATGACGAATATACCCTCCCATTTAAATAAAACAAAAGGAAAAGAAAAGAAAAATAAAGAATTAATTACAACCATACTCCCAATTTTTCTAAAAAAATACAAACGATAATTTAAAAAATAGAAACTGAAAAAAAAAAATACTCTATTCTTTTTCCTCCTCCTCCACCACACCGCCTCCAAACAATTAAACAAATAATTCATCCCACAAAATCATACAATTAACAAATTCTACATCTCTTTCCCAACCTTCTCCAATCCCTATAATCTTCAAGATAGAAAAAATCAAGCATAAGAAAATCTGAAGTTGAATTGCAGAATCTTTAATAGCTTTATCATCAACAAAACCATTACTCTACTCTTACTTATTTGGCACCAAAATTTTCATTTCAACGCCTACGTCCAAAATAGTGCATACACTAATTATAGAGATAGAGAAGATTTCACATACAAGATATGGGTCTATCTTCTTTATGGTTTATCAAAAT
>CAIGRP010056752.1:0-22449 GCA_903798385.1 Fraxinus cuspidata
GGTGAAGTAGAAAAAAAATAAAAGGTAGGGACATTTTTTGCAATAATAGGGAAAAGTAGGGACTTTATGTGCTAATTACCCATTCAATAATATATCTGTGACTTATTTGGACTTTTTAAAAAAAATTAGTACTGTGATTGCAATTAGTTTTTTTCTTTTTCTTTTTATTTTATTTAAAGAGAAGGGTATATTGGTCATTTCATAATTTTTAATTAAGAAAATATGTGAAAATGACCTTTTGCGTAATGAAATGTGGAAATAAGGGTGAAAATGCCAAAAAATGAAACGTATGGACGTTTTCCACAATAACAATGAAAGGTGGGGACGTCATGCGCTAATTACCCTAAATTTTAATAGGTTTTAATAAAATTAATAAAATGTGCGATTGAGTAGTTGTTACAATTTGTGAGTGAAATATATGGTTAAATTAATAACTGAATTTAATTTATCAACTTTTTAAATTAAATCAAATAGAGACTTCAAATTTTTATGGCAAGTCTTTATATTTTAATTTTATATAATCGAATTTATTCACTTTAGCGTAAAAAAACGGCTAATGAATTGTGTTGGCCACTAAGTTCAAAAGGACAAATCAAGTTGCCAGANGAATTTAATTTATCAACTTTTTAAATTAAATCAAATAGAGACTTCAAATTTTTATGGCAAGTCTTTATATTTTAATTTTATATAATCGAATTTATTCACTTTAGCGTAAAAAAACGGCTAATGAATTGTGTTGGCCACTAAGTTCAAAAGGACAAATCAAGTTGCCAGATTTACAGACCAGAACTCACCCATTTTCAAGTTCTTTTTACTTTCAACGAGCATTTTGGTATTAATAAGTCCGACATGATATCCCATATATACGTTGAAAGTATGCCCCAATTTGATCTTTAATAACTTATTTTGATGGTAAGTAAGTTTTACTCTCAAAATAAGTAATTCAAATAATTTCAAAATAACTTTTTCTCTTCTTAGGCTTAGCCAAACACTATATAATCAGCAAAGAAAATGATACAAGCTAATTAAGTGTGTGTTTGTCTCCGATTATTGTAGAAGAAATGGGGCAATGAATAATATTTTTTGGAGAATGCGTGTTTGAAATTTAAAGTAATTTTATTGATTTGCATGTTGAATATTTTATTGGATGAATGTATAGTGGAGAATATTACTGTAGCAAACAATGTTTTGGAATAATATGAGACAAACGGGGCCTAAAAAGGCAATACTCGTACTATATTTTGAATGTTGGAAGCTAAACATGGTCTGGAACATATCTTCTAACATTAATTGAGAAAATGATTACCATGAATTCCAGTTCGAATTCATTTTCTGAAAAACTTACGCTAGTAGCAAATCATCTACGACTGATAATAGCTTAACAGTACTCAAATCGTGTGAATGTAAAGCTCAATTCATCTTCCCCGTGTTGTGCTGGAATTCTTCTTCACCATTCTTTCATCAACTATGGACAGGAGCCTCGAAACACCTTGTGTCCACATTTCATATTCTCTTTCATTTTTGCATTCAAACTCGACCAGGCCACGGGCTTCTGTTTTCAACCCAAAGTATCGTCGTTGCTCTCTATCTTCAAACGAGTGCCTCCCTGGCCATGCAGGCATGTCCTTGCAAACATCCAACACTATATCTGCAGCACAACTTAGCACTCAATATTTTACCAGATTTACAATGTCCAGATAATTAAAGTCTGAAATCTTACTCTTGTCCTTTTTGGTTAAAGTATTTGCTGCGTATTTGCTCTTCATCTTCAGCATCACCTGCAAAATGTGAATGGAACTATTGGGATAAATGATAAATGTTTGGATTTTATAAGTACCTCATCTATAAAAAAGTTACTAGAGATGGAAAACATTTTCAGAAGCGGGATGGCATTGATGGTGAGACTTAAACCTAGAACCTTAGCCCATGTTCGACAAAGCTTTTTGAAATGAATTAAACTTATTTGCCAGAAGGGTTTTGACACCCTTCATGACATCCGCTCACATAGGGGTGAGACTCGTGTGTAATAAAAGTGAATTAAAAAATGTCAGCCCCCTCCATGTGAGGGGGTTGGTTGACACCCCTTCTAGCAAGGTAGCATGCTTCTTTAGAGATTATAAGTTAGCAGGTCCGTTAATATAATGAAGTCACGTAGGACTTACATTTCCAGTTCGGTGAATATAAACGGAGACAATCTTCCAGTGTAGATCACCTGCAGAATTGATTGATATCAAGATCTACTCGTGCAAAGAAAACTGTTCCAAGCTTTAAACAATTTTCAAGTGAAGGTCACCTTTACGAGTTCTTTTGAGAAGTTCGCTGCCCCGAGCGAGCATCAGATCTTTATTACAAGTAGCCAAAAAGTTTTCTTCAGGAGCTAGTTCTTCATAATAGTTTCCGTAAGTATTGTTGTTGCTGCTATTGTGACCTGTGCCTATGCTTAACCCTCTGTCTATTGGAACAGCTGCTGGAACATTCCACACGTCCTTCAACGCTCTTGCCTTCAAGGTAGCTACTCCACGCAGAGCTGTAAAAGAGAGAGACTTATCTAACTCGTCCCTTTCATTTCAGGTAGTCAGAATCTGTAAAAAATGAATAATGCACATTCAAAAATTTCTCACCTGTGGCTGCGGCGGCAGTAAGAGTTGATATATCTCCATAAGACCGGACATTGACGGCAGAGCTTATTGCAGACATGAGGTGATCACGATTAGCTCCCATTGCTTCTGCTGCTTCAACGCACTGTGCAGCCACCAGAATGGCGGCTGAAGCCAATGTCTTATCTGTTTTTGCCATCTGTTCGTCGTTTCCCTTTGAAGATGCTGCAGCAGTGGCGGCTGCAATTGCAGCCACTGCTGAAGCCACACCAGCTACTGAAACAGCTGCATGGAGCTGGGCATTTTGTACTCTCGTCTCTTCTTTCTTCTTCTCTCTCTTTTCCTTTAGCCACCTCCCGACTGTCTTGCCACCGGGTGTGCTAGCACTAGCGCCGGCGGCACCAGTACCGCCATGACCGGTATGTGTGGTGCCAGTGGGGGCCGTGAATAAGGGTTGTAAGGTATTATTTGCGCGGAAGTACTGGAAGTGTGTGATTTTGACAGGAAAATAAGCGGAGATTAAAAAAAAATAACTAGAGATAGAAGAGAAACCGTGACAAATTCAAGATCCGTTCATCGTCGGCCCAAGTCATAGCAGCGTTGTTGCTTAGGTCCTAGGAATTAAAATCTAAATTTAAATTTAAATCGAAATCAATAATTTATTTTAATCACATATTTTATGGTATCAACAACTTTTCAACTACGCATTTCATTAACTTTTATAAAAATTTACTAAAAATCTCCAAATAGGGGCTTAGCATAATTATATTAATGTCTCTGCTGTTGGTCTCAATTTTTTAAATTTATTTTTCTCAAACATAACTTTGTCATCCCCCGACTCCCGCCTTGATCTCAAGCATCCTTAGTTGTGGGGTGGGATGTTGTGTGACACGTCAAATACTACATTGGGCCATGCCTAAATCATGTGGACATTTCTTCCTTTTTTTACACTTCCAACGCACGGTGGCTTATACGTTTGATTAAAAAATAAGGAAAAAATTTGAGTTTGTGTGTAATATTATTTTATTGAAAAATATGTGACTAAAAATAAAAGATAAAAATATTTTATGAAAATAATGAAAACCAAACCTGGACTAAGTTTTTAGGACTTTTACGTTTCTAAAATATTATAATAACATAAGCCTTTTTGAATAAGGGAAGAAGAGTTACTCATGTCTATATAAAGACTTAAATTTTAGAGATTTTTTGCAACAAACTTTCTTGATATTTAAAAACTAATTAAGCCCCTGTTTGGTACACATTATTTTTTTTCATTCTCATTTTTCTACTCATTTTCAACCACTCATTTTTAAATAAAATAATATTTTTCATCACATCAATAACTTTTCCTTCTTTTTCAACCACACATTCTCTATCAATCTACTATTCTAGAATACATTTTTCTAAAATAATGTGGCTCAAATACACCCTAATTCTTGTGTTTTTTAAATAGATTTCAATTAATTAAGTGCAATCTAAACTCGAATAATACTTAACTTAAGCCTTAGGGGTCGAAAGGCAAATTCAAAAAATTTAAGAGTTATTTTTCACGTTTTTTGAGACTTTCGATATTCAGGTAGTCAAAAAGGTGACTGATTAGACAACTAAAGAATATCCTAGTAAACAAAGAAAAGCTAGTTCTGTGAGTGACAAAAAAGTTCTCTGTTTTTTTTTTTTTTTTTCACTTTTCTACAAAATTTTAGAGAATGCTGAAATAATTGACTGCATTGGATTTGGGTCCAATCCCAATATGGCCTTTTCATTTTTTCATTTTTTCTACCAGATGCCATTATTGACTAATCAGTATATTAATATCAATAAATAAATAATTACTTTCTTGGTTTTATCCCTTTGAAAGTTATAATGTGTAAATGGGTTCCTGCGCTTCATCTAGTTTAGTAAGGTAAAATCAAGTCGGATTACAAATTATTTATACAAAGCGTTTAGTACAATCTATATTGTTAATTTAAACCTAAGAGTAATTTTTTGGCGAGTTTCTTATTTGTTTGAGAAAACGCTGCTAGAGTTCAATCAACTTTTTAACTAATTATACTTTAATTTTAATAATACATTTCATATAACTCACAATATTTATCAACTTATAAACAACAAATTTTATCAATATTTATCAAAATTTGCTAAAACTGTTATCAAGAGATTTGTCACACACGCCCTTAAGAGCATTTTTAATGGACTCTTTATTTATAAAGAGTATCTTTAAATTTAAATTTAAAAAGTTAAAATTTTTATATACTTCAAAAAACTCTCTATTTGGCTATTCTTTTTTTTTTTTTTTCGAAAAATCATTAGTGATTTCTTTTCATATTGTACTTAACATATTTTTTTTTATATGTGAACTGACCAATCAATTTAAATGTGGTCTAAATAGTTTAAGAAATAGAGTATTCATATGCGTGATTTATTAAATTAATCATTGCACATTAAAAATATAGAGTGAGTTTGATTCTTCAAGTTTGGAGGGCCAAACTAGCTGAGTCTATTGAAACTCATTTTTAAGATTTGACTTTTTAAATTAGTGAGCGTTCTGTTTCAGAGTCGCTCTAACATTTTAAACATATGAAAGTGCTTTTATCATACTGTCACGAGAAAAAGGGCTCTACTAGGAAACATTACAACATTGGAAAGAAATGCGTAGCTGAACTTCAATTGCTAATCCGTAGGCAAGTTCTTAAAAATTGTAAATTGAATTAGTTTCAGTATTTTTTTTTTCTTTTTGTAGTGATATTTCAAGTTTATTGCATCTTTTAGACTAGATAGACAAAAGTTTTCAAAACAACGAAAAAAAAAGAAGCAGAAATGGAAATAAATAACAAAATCCAGAATTGTGGTACTGGGAAATTGAAGAATTAGAGGGAAAAAATGTACCTTTACTATATCTTCAAAGTCATCTGGAGGAGAAATTGGAGGGCTATCATTTTCTTCTGGAAGACATCCATTTAAAGGTCCACTGCTGTGAGACAGCCTTCCTGAAGTTAATGGCGATAATTCCTGCATTAATTACCCATTAAACAAATCAAGAAAAAAAATATTATTAATTTCAGTTATTTTTATATTGTTTCTTGAAAATACTAGGAAAATAATTAACATAAGGATGCAATAAAGCAAAAAAAAAAAAGTATCGAATGTTCAGTCGAGCATCGAACACATTTTGACACATCTAAGTTTAATAAACATAGAAACGGGACTTACTAATTGAGACATGATGCGTTGAAGAAGTAGTTGGGAAGTTGCAGAAGAGAATGTGAGGTTTGCAGAGTGTTGTTTTTCCTCAGCAGTACTCATATTTTCAGCATTAATGTTAAAACTTGAGTTGGGAAGCAAAGATGGAGACTTGGAAACGAATTCCATTGGGTTTGCTTTCCGGCAACCTTACTCCGCCGCCTGCGGCGTTCTTCTCCTCCTGAAGGCAGTCTACTATGTAAAGCAAAAGTATATTGGAAATACAGTCTTTGTTTGCTTTTAAAGAATCCTGTCCCATGCAGTCCTTTGGATTGGTGCTTCCTTTTATAGACTATAGGGGGTGGGGTGGGGTGGGGTGGTGTGGGGTGGGGTGAGGGATTAGGGAGGAATTTGAATAGGTTAGCACCTAGTGCGTGTTCTTTGTTCAAGAGAATACCCTTATTTAGTAAGGGTTAAAGTTAGAATTTCAGTGAATTTTGATAAAATTTATTGAAATGTGTTTACGAAAATATGTGATTATAATTAATTATTAACTTTAGTTCAAATTAAAATCTAGATTTTAATCTCTATCAATCAAATAGATGATGCTGTCGTCAATATTCAATCAGACCTTCTTTCGAATTTTTGGGTTTCACTTTCTAAAAAGCAGATTCTATGCTGTAAATGTATTGAATTGGGAGGGAAATTGACGTGTAAAGTTTTCATTATATTAACAAAAGAGAATATCATAGGTTCGTTGGCAATGCAACATCCATCTTTTTTGATTTAGTATCTTATAGTGGGAGCCATTTTCAGGAAGGCGACAATATAATACATTCTGGGTTTGAAAAAAAAAAAAAACAAACAGGCGAATAGCTTAAAAGCACATAAAAGAAATCTAATGTAGTTTCTTTTGCATCTTTTCTAGACAATATTATACTAACGTGAAAAATTACTTGTGCTCTAGAAGATGTAGAGCTAAATATGCTTTTGAAAGCTTTTTTCTTCTTCTTTAGTTCTACTTTTTCTTATTTCACAATGCGACATTTAAATTTTAGTTCAGACTTCTTTTCTCACTTTTCTTTTATGGAAAACGGGAATTAATTTGAGAATTTCATCGAAATTGATTATCATATTATTTGAAGTGAAAATTGATTTAGAAGAACGTGTGGCTAAAAGTAGGAAAAATTATGGGATCGCTTGCAAAATTATTTTATTGAAAAATTATACGATTTAAAATGATTTTGAAGAAAAATAATTTTTAAATAAACTATTTCAAACGAACCCTAATTTTGATCTCCGGGCATTGGTTTTGAGCACAAGGCGCGTCCTAGGATCATTTCACATGAAACTAAAGTGTACATGAATTTTAATAGCATTACTCACTGTGAATACGTTTCTTGAATTTTTCCCTATACCCTCTAAATGAATGTGTTTTTTCTGAAAAATGTAAAGAAAATTTGCACGACAATTTTACCTAGACATAGGTGAAAAATGAGACGTTATAGTTTCAAAGAAAAATGAATTTGATCCACGAGCATGTAGACAACAACTAAGTAAATCACAATTCAAAGTCAATTTTAGCGAAACCACAAACAGGACATTGCATGTTGAACTTTAAGCTTTTGTTTGAGCCCCATTTTTCATTGAAATGAGTTATGTAATAGTGAATTTTTAGAGAATGTGTGGTTAAAAATAAAAAAATTAAATTTATGTTCAAAATATTTTATTGTGAAAATGCATAATTAAAAAAAAAATTAAGAAATTTTTTTTTTTAGGTGATGAGGATGGAACGAGAGCTAATATTCACTGAAATTGCAAGATGGTCAATGTGTCCTAAATGCATATCTGCGCCACTGCATGTCTCATGTATTGGCAACGTCATGGGTCGACCAAAAGGCCCAGAAAAATAGCACTGTCAATTCTGTATCCTTTGGCAAAGCGTGCTTAGATGCATCATCATATCGTCCTTTTGATGTCATCTATAAATACTAACCAAGTTACCTTTTATTATAATTTAAGTAAAAATATTATTTATTATAAGAACTATTTTTTCAAGAGACTTTATTTTCTCAGATTTTGTAAAAAACGATTTTTTTTAGATAATTTGTGGTAAAAAAATATATAAAACAATAAAAATTAAAGCTTACATGTAAAATTAATTTAATGAGAAAATGCGTGATTAATAATAAATATGAAAAAAATATCTATTTGAAGATTGTGGGACTTTGGCTCAAACAAGGCCTGAATAAGTAATTTTACTTGTTTTTAATTTTTGTAGTAAAAAAGTTACTTTATTTTAAAAACTCAAGTAAATTTAGCCAAACATGTTCTTCGTATCCTATGAATTTTGGATGTGACAATAGCTATGAATTCCATTACCGGAAATTCTTTGGAGATTTAGACCTTTTAGTGTAATGAAAAATTAGATTTTTAGTAAATTTTAATAAAATTTGATAAAATATACGGTTAAAAAAGTTGTGAATTTCATAAAATATATTATTAGAATTGATTATTGATTTTGACTTAAAATTTTACCAATATTTTAATCCAAACAAAACAATGGCTCGTTAAACTTTCGGTCCCAGGAGCCAGCCCGCTCTTATCAAAATTGTAAATGTATAGAAGTAGAACTCATATTTCGTGAAAAATATGTAATTAGTAGAACAAAACAATTTGATGAAAATATAGATGACGATAAAAAAACAATTCATTGAAGAATTCTTTAGAATTGATTAATATTTATATGACTGATCAAGTCATTTTTTCAGTGAATATACCTAAAATAATACGATAAGAAATACTTAAAAAATATATATATATTTTTAAAGATGTTATTTCAATGTGTTTAAAAATAAAAAAGTAACTTCCACTTTTTAAAACTTAGCCAACCATGCTTTTAATTGTTTTTTTTTTTTAATCTCAATTAATATTATTGGAAAACACATGAAATACACGTCATTCATGGGTCTTAAATATAAGTAGAGATAGCAAAAAAATTCATTCAACCCGATATTTGAAGGATCTCGCCCCGAATGGGACGAGAATTACATGTCCAACCGGGTAAGGGCAAGGACAGGATGAAAGTCATTGCCTTGAAATAAGTACGAGATGGGTACGGAAAACATAGAGAACATGAATTGTTCTTAACAAATTAGAAAAAATATAATAATATTCACTAATTAAAATACATAAAAAATATAAAAATAAATGCGACGATGAACGAGGCAAGGGACCCGCCCTCTTGTTCTGAACTCGGCCTGTCTCGTCCCGCTTTAATCGAGTATAAAAGTAGGCAAAGTGACAAAAATGCTCGATGGGACGGAGGATGGGAATGATCGTTTTGTCTCATACCTATCATGTTGCTAACCCTAAATATGAGATCCTCTCGAAAGTTGTCTTCCTACCAATATTCACCAACTTCTCTCCTTTCCCTGTTTATCCATCAGTAATATTTAACCTCTCCTAAACCTTCTCTTAACCGGCCTCTAATGGCTGCTTCTGCTGTTATCCCTTAATTTTCTCATTCAAATTCAACGCAATGAGCAGGACGGCCTTCTGGAGCTTTTATTTTGTTCCACTTGTTGGCTTCCTGTCTCTCTTATTCACCACCAGCCATGGAATCATCCGGAATCATGTCCCCGCCTTCCGGGAAGCCCCCGTCTTTAGCAATGGGGAGACATGCACTGCAGATAGGATTCATGTGGCAATGACCCTTGTGGTAATTATTTAAGAGGAACAATGGCTTCTGTTCAATCGATTCTTCAGCATTCGACGTGCCTGGAAAACGTGTTCTTTCACTTCCTTTCGGTACGACACGAACCCGAGGCGTTTTCGAGCATCAAATCCACCTTCCCTTACCTGAATTTCAAGGTGTATAGGTTGACACAATCAGGGTTCGATGATTAATTTCAAAATCCATTCGCCAAGCTTTAGATCAACCCCTGAACTATGCGAGAATATATCTTGTTGATATTTTACCATCACATGTCAATCGTCTAATCTATCTTGATTCTGATCTTGTAATGGTGGATGATATTGCAAAGCTTTGGGGGGTAAATTTGAATGAAAAAGTTCTTGCTGCACCTGAATATTGCCATGCAAATTTCACTAGCTACTTCACATAGGCCTTCTGGTCGAATCCCGAGTTAGCGAAAACGTTCCAAGGACGACAACCTTGTTACTTCAACACAGGAGTAATGGTTGTGGATATAGAGAAATGGGGACAAGGAGATTATACTCAGAAAGTTGAGGAGTGGATGACAGTGCAAAAGCGAAAGATAGATTGGGTTCTTTGCCACCTTTTTGCTAGTTTTGGCTGGAAATATTGAGCCAATTGATCATAGATAGAATCGGCATGGATTGGGAGGTGACAACATTGAAGGAAAATGTAGGAGTTTGCATCCTGGACCAATTAGTCTGCTGCATTGGAGTGGCAAGGGGATGCCATGGTTAAGGCTAGACTCGAGGGAACCTTGTAATGTTGATCATTTGTGGGCTCCTTACGATTTTTATCCTTCATCTAGATATTCTTTCGAAGAGTGATCAAGTAGACTAGTGATATATTGTTGGAAATTGGTTTAAAACACGAGAAAAATTGGTTAAGAATCGAAAACCAAAAAGCATTGAAAAGTGTGACTTCATGTCACCTCGATCAAAACGTAACCCGTTTATTTGTTCTTGCCGCTTCGAAATGGGGGCTTGGGGGCGAAGCCCCCTAAAGAATGGGGATCGACCTGAATGAGAAGTTGTGTCTCAAAATCAATTTCGGATGAGTGAGAAATTATGGTCCAAAATTGGAAGGAAAAATGTGAAAAATCGGATGACACCGTTGCTTGAGCGATAGTATCACTCACTCGAGCGACGAGCTCATTAAAAGTGTCGCTCGAGCGACGTAGCAAGCAGACAGCGGATGAAAATATGGAAATACGCGACTGTTATATTTTGAATCGCATTACTTTGTCAACAACCCTTCAACGTCTATAAATGAGACTTTAGAGACATCCAAATTTTCACACCAATGATATGCAATCATATATAATTCATTTTCTCTCATTTCTCAACCAAATTTTTACATTCTTGTTACATAAATTCTGATTTTCTTCACTTTACATACCGGAGTTCGTAAACCAAGTTTTGGTTCGCCGTTTCTTATATGTTGTAGTGCTACTCACACAAAAAAATAGTCGTTGTATCTTGAGAGTTATCAATCTTTAGTTTGCTGTTCTTTTGTTTTGGAGGGTGACAAACAAGAGAAGATAGTCGTTGTATCTTGAGAGTTAATTGTCATAAATTTTAGGCACCGTTGCGGGACAAATTCAACTTAAGGACAAAGTGTTCAACACTTGCCTCGACTTTGATATTATTGCTGCTATACTGCACATTTTTTATGATTTATTTGGAGTCTATTTCCTACCGTTACTCTGTCAAAATTTCTACTGAATTTTAAAGGTAATTTGAAGAATTTCCCGGTGTCGTTTGTCACTCCATACATGAAATTTTCCAACACATATTTGGTATATAGAATTGGATAGTACTGAACTACGTGAAGGAAGAAAAAAAAAATTTAATTTTGCCGTCTAAGTGCGTATGTACCAAATATGAATTGGGAGACTAGTTTTATGGGGTGACTAATAAGAGGAAAGATATTTTGATTTAGAATTTGGGAGTAATTTTGTTAAATTTGTAGTTTTTTTTTTTTGGATCTCATTCACTATATATACATGCTTCAGCCTCTGGCTACATTAAAATTTTCATTTTCATTTTCATTCTTCTACTAATCTTTAACTACACATTTTTCAATAAAATGATATTTTCCATCACATCAATACTTTTCCTTATTTTTCAATTACACATTTTCCATCAATTTACTTTTTCAAAATACATTCTGCCAAAATAATGTGGCCCAAACACACCATCAATCTTTATTATTATTATTATTATTATTATTATTATTATTATTATTATTTTCATATTGTTTTGAGGAACCCATCCTTGCATTTTGTTTATAGATATAATTTAGTCCTTGTTTGATTTAATTAGTTAAAAATCATATTTTTAGCCTATGTTTAGTACAAATTAAAATATAGATTTTAATCTAAGTCAAAGTCAACAATTAATTTCACTCGCATATTTTATGGGTCCAACAATTTTTCCACATATTTCGTCAACTTCTATCAAAATATACTAAAAATCCAATTTTAATCCCCACCAAACAATATATATATATATATATATATATTTTGATAAAAAAATGATGTAATGTATGGTTCAAAAATTGATAAAAATTGCGAAACCTGTGAAATGTGTGGTTTAAAATAAAGTTTGGAAAAAATAAATTTAAAAATGGGAGTCAAATGGGCTTAATCAAGTTACGTTTAGCTTTAAATACCATGCCATTTTTGGACGCAATCATCAATTTGTGGGATGTTTATGTTGATTATGATATTAGAGGTTTGAATATTTTTTAATTTTCTACTTATATTTTTAACAAATCTTTTCATATACTAAGTCCCTTTGAACTTTATTTCTTAATATCCATTTTTGTCGCACATTTAATTGGAATTGGAACCACATTTTTTTATCGACTTTTTAATTATATATTTCATCAACCTTTATTAAAATATATTGAAAATCTGATATTTATCGAAACCAAAGAGGGACGTACTATCTTTAAATAAAAAGATATACACACACACGTAAACACAGTGTAATCTATATTTAGTAAATTAATTACTTGAGAATTATTACAAAATCATGTATAATATATTAATGGTTGAATGGTCCCTTCAATTTTTATTAAGTAAATTAATTTGTAGTATTTATTTTAGATAAAAAAATTACCTTCAAATAAAAATATAATAATTGATGTTTTTAAAATAAAATGAATGTAAATTGAATAGATGGACCAAGGGCTCGATGGAAAAAGGGAAAATAAATATGGAAAAAATTATAACTACAAATGTTATCAAAATGCAATTTCAAAAATAATATATTTTTGAAAAAAAAATATATATATCAGATAGTCACATTTTGTAACATCTGATAAAATGTTGTAACATATAATTTAATTAAATAAATCACTATCACAATAACCCACAATTTATGAACATCATCACATATTAATCACAATTTACACAAGGTCACAATCACAACGACGCGATTTGTGAGTCGCAATTAAATATTTGGTTACAAATCAAACATATTAATAAATCACAAATTCATTTATTAATCATAAATGACTTAATTAATTAATGACAATCACTCTTCGCCTCGTCCCACCCCCATTTCACCATTGCAACACTATCCGAATTGATGTTACCCCAAATCCACAATTCATTATCGCCACCGTAAATCCATGATCACCGCCTACACCTCAAATCCACCATCAAATTATAATAAATTATCTTCGTGTTTCAATCAATGGCGTGCATGATAGAGAAAAGCAAAAGCAATGGTACAAACGATAGCATCGCGATAGAGAGAAGCAGCACACCCAAAGCAACAGAAGCTAAAACAATAGATTCAATCGTCGATAGGTGGTGGAATATATCCAATGGTTTGGTGGTGGTTTGGTGATCGAGGGCGGCGGCCCCATAAGGAATTTTGGGCCTCACGTGGTGTTGTGGGATCCAATTGAAGGTGGGAGTTGTGTTTTGGGAGATGATTTCACCACGATGGTGGTTCGAGATGGAACGAGGATGGTGGCTTGGAGTCGGTAGGTAGTAGTTTAGGGCTTGTTTGAGAATGAGTGTTTGGTTTAGTGGGGTGGTGTGGTGTGGTGTGGTGTGGTGTGGTGTAGGGTGATTCTATGTGGATATAACTATTTTTGATTAAAAAGAAAATTTGATACCTTATTTTTAAATTGAAAATTAAAAGTTAGGAATTGGGATAATTTTTCCAATTAAATACGAGGAAAAAATGAAAAACAAAATATTTCTCGAATATTCACACTTTAGGGATAACGAATTGACCCATGGTGTCCAGCTTTGACGGGGTGGACACACCCCGCCACCTCTTGATTATTTAATTATTTACAAAAAAATTCAAAGTTCGTTTAAAAATACTTATGTTCAAGCCCGTTTGAAATTTTGGGTTTACGTCTAATATTATTTTATTGAAAAATGTGCTGTTGAAAATAAAGAGAGAAAAATATGTTTAGAAATAATGGGGATCAAATAAGGGCTAAGCAATATCCTCTGTCATGTCAACACTAAAAAGTTTTTACATAAGTGAGACAGACAGTAAACAAGGTAATATATTGCCCACCTAAAACTAGGATTAGACTTTTTATAGCTCTTATTAGGCCTCCATTTTCTTCATTAAGCCCTTGTTTGGTCTTCATTATTTTTAAAATTCATTTTTCATTCTTTTATTTTTAATCATACATTTTTTAATAAAATAACATAATACGTAACCCAAAATTTTTTCCTTATTTTTTAATTACACGTTCTCCATCAAATCACTATTTCAAAATTCATTTTTGAAAACAAAAATGGGGCTCAAATAATCTCTAAATTATAATTTTTTTTCCTTTTTATCAACCACTCATTTTTCAATAAAATAATATTACACGTAAATTCAAAATTTTTTTCTTTTTAACCATATATTCTTCAAAAAATTATCACTCCCCTTGTTAAAACGTGGAATAATGGGGGCCAAAATATTGTAGATAATTCAAAGGGGAAATGCTAACACCACAGCACACTTACCATAGGGACAACAAGTTTTTGGAATTTTTTATTCACATGGATGTCATGCGGATCTCACTGCCATGTGAACGTATGTCAATCAGGTAACAAAGTTTTTCAGACAAAAACGCTTAATTAAGATAGATTAGCACGCAACTTCAGATTTGGATCGCATCCACTTAAAAGCGCGTGAATCGGGTTCATACTTTATACACTACTGTCTGGCGCGCAAATTACAACCACAACTTCCAGGGCCCACATTTCACTCACGGTCCTTGCTATTGATCCTTATACTGCATCTTAAGCCGTGGGATCGCAGTGTGGCGTACACCCGTGTGTAGGCTAACATAACCCAAGCAATGAATTTTTGTCCTAGTAGGCATTATAAATACGCGATATTCACCAGCAGCGATTATCATTGTATGTCTCTTCATTTTCTCATATTCTCTTTCTACATAAATATTTCCTCACTCTAAGAAAGCTCCTATTTTCGTCATCATATCATCCGAAACGCTAGAAATTCAGATTTTGCAGATTTATCGTCCAATTCAAACCCCTGATCCATTTCTCAGTCCCCTGAGTCCAATTCTTTCAAATCTCGCCAGATCTGATCGCCGTTCCCAAAAATTTCCACTATTTTTTTAAAAAAAATTGAATCGATCCTTTTCTTTTCCGTTTTTGTGTAAAGGAATTGAATTCAACTGAGTTAAATTATATCTGTCCTGTAATTTTGACTAACGGGGTAAGATTTTGTTAGAACAATTGTGTGCATGGTGAGCATGGGAAGGATTTATAAGGAGACCGCCAAACCGTCGTCGTCGACCGCCTCTCCGTCAGCACCAGCAGTGACGACTTCGACGTCTATAACGGAGACGGTGAACGGGTCTCACGACTTCAAGATTACGGGTTATTCATTGTCCAAAGGAATTGGGATCGGAAAGTATATAGCGTCGGACACTTTTATGGTCGGTGGGTACTCGTGGGCGATCTACTTCTATCCTGACGGGAAGAGTGTGGAGGACAACGCGACATATGTCTCACTTTTTATTGCCCTAGCGAGTGAGGGCACGGACGTGAGGGCTCTTTTCGAGTTAACGCTTATGGATCAAAGTGGGGGTGAGAGGCACAAGGTACATAGCCATTTTGGTAGGGCGCTGGAAAGTGGGCCGTATACTCTAAAATACAGAGGCAGCATGTGGTGAGTTGTCATTTATTCTATCACCTCTTGCCTTGAATTTATATCTGGGTTTTGCCTTTTTCTTGTAATATTCGTATCTGATACTTTGGTTAAAGAATTTGTTTAACTTGTGCCAAATCTCTTCAACTTCAGCTCATTTTTTGTACATTTTCGTTTTTTCTTTAATTATGATTCAAATAGATAAAAGCCTACGCTTTATAACATATGTACACTACAAATTCTGGAATGGTTTATTAAAGGAAATGGATTGACTGCATGGTCAATTACGGTATGTGCCGTCTCTGTCTCTCTTCATGCCATTTTCCCATGCATTTTGGATACTTGAATGGTTCTTTTGTTTTCGTCTTAAACGTCTTATACCATATCTTTGCTACCTAAGTTGTACACAGACACAAAAAATAGGAATGTCTTTCCGAGATTGGTTAAGAATTAAGCAAGCAGACATCCAGTTTCTACATGGAATGCACACATATCCAGTTTCTGAATAGGTTTCTCGTTAAATGCTGTTTTGCTGGGAAGAATCTGGAAACCATGTTTTCATGTTACTTCGAAAACAATGTAAATACAACAGTGGGTATCCAAATCGTAATTTGACGTGCTTGCAGATATGTTCCATATTTCCTTGAAGATAATACTTGACTGAGTTCGTAGACTACCCTTTTATGGGCACGACAAAAGATGAGTAGCAATTGTGTAAATGATATACATGTTATTTTACTTCGCTTTGGTTGTTTTGATATTTTCTTTCTTTGCTCATTTATTCTTCTTGGGGTCCCTGGAAAAGAACTGAGCAATGTTTCTGTGTGATTTATGGGGCTTCGTGGTAGAGTTTTGTGTAAATTTTCTTTTAACTTACTTTCTAGAGTTATGCTCTTCATATTCATGTCCTTCAGCGTGCAATAGCAGTGAACTTTTAAGGGGAGATTTTTGGCATAATGTAAATGCTGTAATTTCGGATACTGCAGGGGATATAAGCGGTTTTTCAAAAGATCTACTTTGGAAGGATCACACTACCTGAAGGATGATTGCCTTCAAGTACATTGCTGTGTTGGCGTTGTTAGGTCTAAAACAGAGGGACCTAAGATCTACTCTATACCAGTACCACCATCTGACATTGGTCAGCATTTCGGGCAGCTGCTGGAAAGTGGAAAAGGTACTGATGTAAATTTTGAAGTTGATGGAGAAATTTTTCCGGCTCACAAATTGGTACTTGCCGCTCGTTCGCCAGTATTTAGAGCTCAATTATATGGTCCCATGAAGGATCAAGATACGCAGTGTATAAAAATAGAAGACATTGAGGCACCTGTTTTTAAGGTCTTGTGCAACTCCTCCCTCTCTTTGTAATAACGGTGATTAAGTTATATTTATACTATTGGCTTGAATTTTTTTGCATGCTTGTTATATTATACCTTGGCTCATGATAATGGTTTATTTTAAACGTTTACTTTATCAAGTATTCATCCTTTGAGCGAACTACGTTTTCTGTGCTTGTCTCATTTATGCAGTCTGTCTTTTGCCTAGGTAAATATTGTTCACATAAATATATGGCCAAATAATAGTAGTATTGTGCTTGAGAATGACTAGAAAAGTTCAATGATTTCTTGCATTGAATTTGTTATTGTTAGGATATAGCAATTTGCATAGGGTTCAAAAGTCTCTAGCTGTATGTCTTGCTATGTCGTACCAAAACAGATTAAGAAAAGAAAAGAAAAGAAAAGAAGGTTATCATGGCAGAGGTATTTGATCTGTTGTGTTGCAATAAACCAATTAACTGAGGAAACGGCTTATTTTTCTATTGAAAAAGTGAAGAAAGCAACTCATCTTCTGTAGCAATTAGCAATGTAAAATGGCACACTAGATGGTTTCATATCTGGCTTGACAGCTTGTACTTGGATGGGGACCCTGGTTTTAGGTGTACACCATCAGATTTGGGCAGCTTAGTGTATATTTGGCAAAGCTTTTAAGTGCTTATAAGTTGATTAAACATCATTTTAAACCACAACTTTTGTCTACTATTTAAGCTTGCATTCCTTGGAAGGCACTGCTTATAAGAACTTAATTGCTTTGCCAAACAAGCAAAAAAATGATGTTATTTTACTGATTTGAGGCTTCACTTAATATTTGAAGATTAGTTGATCTTTTTGGTTCTGGTTTCTTCTTGGCAGTTTGGGCTTATTTGACTAAACTACTGAAAATTCTCTATTGGGCATCAGTAAATAATTCAAGAAATTTCTCAGTACCTATAACAATTGCATCACTTGCTAAAATTTGGTATCATAATGGGTAATGACCAGTAAAGTGGAACTTTTAAGCTTTGACGCTTGTAATTTTTGAGTTTCAAGTGAGTTAAACCTTCACAAACCTAGCATTGTTGTGCATCTGCTGGTGTTACTTTGCCATCAATAATGTGCCTAGTTTATGCAGTGTTATGTATGTCACATCTGGTTTGTAGTTTATCAATCATGTCTCTTTTGTGCACGTATCCAATTTCTAGTGTGACAGTCGTGGCCGGGGGAGAGCATCTAGCAGCTCATCCTGCCTTCTTTTGAATTGCATATTTAAACAGACGATACTTTGTGCAATTTATCAACTCATAGCAATTCTTGAAATGCCAGTTTGGGAGGTGACCCATTTGATTCAATCTGTTTAAAACTGTTTGTTGATGTAGCAATTTTCCATGTAGTTGACACTTATATTTTGATTCATTACTCTTGTCACGCGCGTCTTGTAGGCCTTGCTGCATTTTATATACTGGGATGTGCTACCTGACATGGAAGAACTTACTGGGATGAACTCGAAATGGGCTTCAACATTGATGTCTCAGCATCTGCTTGCAGCTGCTGATCGGTATGGTTTAGATAGGCTCCGGTTGCTATGTGAGGCTAATCTCTGTGAGGATGTTGCTATAAATACTGTTGCAAATACGCTGGCATTGGCAGAGCAGCATCATTGTTTCCAGCTGAAATCTGTGTGTCTCAAATTTGTTGCATTGCCTGAAAATCTTAGAGGTAAATCTTGTCTACATTTCAGTTTTCAACATTGTTATACACACTGGTACTTGCATGCTTTACCAATTAACTGGAGTCTGGTAAGGAATACTTTGGACAAGTCAGAGTTCCATCCACTTAATAAGTTTTACGAATATGCAGTATATGAATGCCTTTTTTATTGCCCAAATGAAAAGGTAGGATACGATTTCCCCAGTTTAAAATCATGCAACATTGTATACAGTTTAACCAAGCTAAAAGCATCCGTCCAAAAAGAGGCATTAAATCCTCACATGGCTAGCACATTAGGTGATTTTTTTCAATGCTATTTTTGGCAAAACCTGCCATAAACTGGACGTGCATTTTAGGCAAAACAATAAGAAACAGTTTATAATTTATTTGATTGATATACTTTATTATCATTACAAGTTACTTTTCTTAGATTAGGTAATATTCCATCCTGTTAGTTTGGTAGGTTTTGTTGTTTGCTAGTCTCTTTAATATAAGAGAACAACAAATTGTATCCCTATGGTCCTTTTGATGATGAAACAATTGATACACAGCACATTATATGGAAATTGAAGAAGAAAGTTAAGAAGGGAGAGAAGAAACTAGAAGAATAGGAGGGAGAAAGAGAGAAGAAGATTCCAGTATGTCTTAATATTCAATTATGTGTAGTCCGTCTATATTGCGTAAAAACTTTATGCTAACTTAAAAACTCTAGTTAATGAGGAAAGTTACCAAACCAACAAGCTGTGGGAAGAACTAGTAAATATAGAATGAGAATGAAGAAAAACAAATCCTAATCCGTTTCTCATTCTTTTACCTGAAATGCATGTCTTGTTCATGGTTAGCCTTCCAAGAATATCCCGAAGGATCAATTACAGTCAATTATCCTTTTCATGGCGAGGTGGTGGTGGTGATTATTTATTTATTTTTTTAAGATCCTGTGATTCGATGGTCCCAAAATTATAAAATGATTTGATCTCATTGCTATATCCTAGCGATCCTGACATTATGGACTTCGAAGCTTTATTTTAATGAATTAAGTAGGTTGGCTTGTTGGACACTTTGCTGAGTTTTATTTTATAACTTAAACAAAGCAAAACAAAATGGCAAATATTAGAATCCCTGATCTGGAATCTTTTTATTCGTTCTCTATCACCTCATGAAAATCGATAATGATATTCATTTGTTCGTGCTATTTTTGAACCCTTTTGCTTTTGATCACTTCAAGACAGCTTATTTTCATTTTGCTTTTTAATCTGCGTGTACTGCTTTTTCCTCTTAAAATATACAGAAATACTGCCGAACTGCCTTCTCTAACACAAACAATTCCTTCTGCCAGATAAGTCTCGGGAAACTAAGGCACTTGAGTACAAGTCTTTCATTTTGGGAATGTCTACTTGATCTGATACACGTGATAAATTAACCATTTCATAGGGTCTTCTTTTTCATTTTAAATTAGCTTTTGGTGCCTTGAAAGTCCCATACAGGAAGTCCTATGCCGCCACCTATGAATAATTTTTGTTAAAGCTCTGGTTGTTGACAAACAATTTGCATTTTTTGTTCATCGAGAACAAAGGGGGAGAGATAAATCAGCTTTATTTTAGTCTTAGTTTGTAATGTCATGACCTGAATTGTTACTGACGAATTGACATTTTTTATGACAGCTGTTATGCAGACTGATGGTTTTGAGTATTTGAAAGAAAGCTGTCCTCGCGTCCTCACTGAATTGTTAGAGTACGTTGCTAGGATCACTGAACACTCCATTGCCATTGGCAAGCATGGAAATGAAGGTATGATGGATGGAAGTGATGTAAATGGTCGACGCGTGAAGCAGAGACTATAGGAGTTGCTATTGAAAGAAAGAGAAGCTTAGATCCTTCTATAGGGTTATTAGTGAAACATTTTTCGAGCTGCAGCTTCCAGATGACACAGGTGTAAATTTAGTGGTTCAGTCTCGTGTACTTTGTTTTTTGTAATATAAAGACTAATTGAGAGAATTGATTTGCTGTTCTGTTGTGAATTGTAATTAGTGTATGGTTTTGTTTGAGGGTTCAAATTTAAACAAATTTATGAGTAAGCCCTCTCTCCCTCTCTCCCTCTCCCTCCCTTGCCAGGCTGATTTCTAATAGAAATGAATTTTGTTAAATGGACATTCTGAAAGGTTGTAAGGTTGTGATTGATTGGAGGTGTAAAATGGATTGTGGTGTGGCTCAACTTTGGATGAGTAGTCAATTTAATGCTATATTATGTCATGTTGTTTTGTAATTATTTATATAAATGGATAGTTGCCTAAGAGGTTGCAGCCTCTGTACGAGGATTTTTGAGAGTCTTGGCTTCTCTCAGTGAACGCCTGGAAATATGTTGCCGACCTGCTTCTTTTCTCCCTTTTGAGTTGATCTGTTTTATCTTATAATTCATAACCTTGTGCCAGGAAATATTATGGCCTTCGCATGTTACGTGCATACCAACTTCAAGTTTTTTATTTTACTGTACAGAATGAGAATGAACTTGTTTCACTTAACTGCAAGAAAGGCAACTATAGATGAGCAATGTTTTATCAATGACAATTTCTCACTACGGAAACTTTGCAGTCAGTTTCCTCGTGATCATTGAACTGAGTTGACATTTCAGTAATATGGGCCAACAGTTTTGTGGTCATGTTTGGTAGGATGACTATAATCCACTCGATTCGCAATTCCTTTGATCTTTTGTTCTTGGTGTTTGTTATTTCAAGTTTGTTGAACGTGGAGCTTTGTGTATGATATCTAGTCGATCCTTCAAAGAATCTTGATATTTAAAAATTGATTTATTTTTTCTTTTCAATTAAAGGGGAGAGGAATATATTTTAATTTTATGTAAACATTCTATTTAATTATTACATAAAACTATCAAATTTTTTTTTATCTCGCTTTATTAAAAATTAAAGATATGTATATGTCATTTTATCAGCACAACATTTTATTTATTAGAATCTTAACTATTTATTACTATTTCATAATCCAACAATATTCATTACCGATTTGAGATTCTATCCAAGGCATCTACATCATACTCATATCATACAATAAAAAGTGAGAAGTACACATGTATCAATGTTGTATTACTCCCTATCTTTCAGAGATGACAACAACGCGGGTTATGGAAGGGCCGAGTCACACTGCGCAGGGGCATATGGAGGGGGTTTCTTTGGAATTTTACTCTTACGTATCAACCCAGTAGAAAAAAAATTGGTCCACCCTTGACGCTGTGCTATATGGATTTTTCACCTCGTCCCCCATCTCAATCCACACTCTATACAACTGTACAAGAAGGGGCAGAGTGTCCCTGCGCCGAAATCGCGTTCCACTGACTCCATCTATTTTGTGGGGCACGAATTTTTTGGCCAAATTGCTATTCCTACATCCTACATTTTTCAATAAATAGTTAAATTTTGACACATAAAATTAAAAAATGTCTACCAAAGTATATACATTTGAGTGTACAAGTAATCTTATTCAGTGTTTTAAAAAGTCTGCCTATGCAGCATTTAGGCACCGTCTAGACTTGAAATTCCGGCAACACGCCTCACTTAATGCCTGGACGCCCCTTTTTTTTTTTATAAATCTTAAAAGATTGAACTTTTTTCCTTCATTTCTTTCATCTTCCTTAAACGCGTTTAATTATTTTTTCTTTTTAAAAAAAAAGGTCTTTTATTTGAATTTAGTTTATTAGTTTTTTAAATTTTAAGATTTTTATTTGAATTTAATTTCAAGATTTTGAAAGATTTTATCTGTACAAAAGTTAAAAAT
>CAIGRP010056765.1:0-12672 GCA_903798385.1 Fraxinus cuspidata
TAAAGATCTAAAGAATCTACTATACAGATTTACCTTCAAAATTTCAATTAGAATAATCAAAGTACATTGGACAAAGTTTTCTAAAATTTGCATACAATTTTTGAGTTCATTATCTGTGTCACAAAATATAACTGCATATAAGAAGGTTTATTGTCATGTGGGATAAGTTCATTTACATAATTGTATATTTGCCCTAGAACCCTAAATGTGTAAATACTTTTGTATGCTTTAAATAAATATTTGTCGTATTTAACACCAAATGAAATAAAAGCAAAGTGGTTATTATATCCTCTTGCAAGCTTTTTGAATTCCATATTATAGGTTCTTTGGATGTAAATAAGTTGTACAATTCAGCTGGCAAATCATGGACACACCGATAAACTTTTCCATCAGAGCAACATAAGTATTTGCTTTCTCTATAAAATTTTCTTGCACCACAATGTCTACAAATATCGCATGTGGGTAATAAATATGGAGTCATCGGTATGCTCAATACATTCAAACTACTTCGAAATATAGAATTGAAAGTATCAGGCGCCTTTTGGTTTGAAGTAAAAGCCTCAAAATCGTCAAAATTATGATTCATTATAGAATGTTGCATTTGCACAAGGTTGAAATTATTATTTTCAGATGACATAGGATCAGCTATTCTTTTGCGATGATCAGTGTGTCCAATTCGAAGTTGATTTCAACAATCCCTTTGCCTTTGGTTTTGCTGTTGGGGATGTGATATTGTTTCGAAGTTTAAAAACCAGTAACTCCATCCGAACATGTATTCGGAACATCCATCAGAAGAATACGCTAACCTATGAAATAGTTGGGTGTGAAAGTAACCAATAGAAATTGAAGAAGACTATTAGCACATATAATTCTATTCCTGAGTGGAACTAAGGTTCCTACAAAATATATTCACGTACATATATACAATATATAAAAACTAATAGAAAAAAAATGAAATTGGGAACATACTGAAGCTTATGTATAATATATATGTTTAAAGGATATATATTTTGGGTTTCGTTTGATAATACCTCAAGATGTCTAGAAAAGGTTTGCAGCCTCAGAAAACTTCCAGAGAAGCTCAAACGAAGAAACTATAACTTCTCTCTCAGCTTTCGAGTTGAATTGATTTCTTCAGTGGAACACAGATTTCAGATTCAAAAACGGTAGAATACACAATTTAGTATTGAATCGTAACCTCCGTGAACCTGCTAGTGAAGATGAAATTGATGATGTGGTATGAAATAGAGAACTTGTGAAACAAGTTGCCATGTCCTCTTTTTCGCCTTAGAAGCAAGCAGATATCGGAAAGATGGAAAAGCAGGAGTCAGCAATTGTGGTTGCTTCCTTTTTTGTCTTTCTCCAGTCAACAATTGTTTGGTTGCTTCCCTTTTTGTTTTTCCTCAGCCAATAATCGTGGTAAGAAGAAGTCCATAGTACCCTTTTGTTTTGAAGATACATGGATGGGTAGTGGATGACTATGGATAAAATGGAGATAAAAAATGCTTCACAAATAAACAGTAAATTATAGATTACCTTTTTAAAGATAGTAGCAATATGCCTAATATCTAAACAACCTTGTAACAATTTGAACAAAGCCCACAGAAATGCCCTTCGGATCCAAGGGTACCTTCTTGGATATTAAGCTGCATTGAATCAGTTCAGAGGCGTGTTTATTAAAATTTTGAGGTCTGACTTTGTGAATTCCTATTGTTACCCTTATTGAAATATACAATAAAATGGAAGAATTTACTACCACAGTATGTTAGGTTAGTCATGTTAATTTTTATCTACCCCCGCGTCCCATATTTCTATCGATTAGGGAAAAATCGTTATCTCTCAGCCCCACCTAAAAACACAATGTAGGCAAAGATTAGGCCATTTCTTACTCTTAACAGTGAAAATAAGGACGTAAAGTTATGAGAACAACTACTTAGGTAGTTAGTGTAGAACTTAAGAGCAATTCAATATCAGAAACGATGGCAAAATCAAAAGTGACATGATTTTTTGTGGTTGCAAAAGATCTATCTAATTAATTTGAATACTCTAATGCACAAATCAGAGTTACTAAAAAATTATGTGTGATCTTATTACTATTTTTTTTTTTAAAAGAAAATTTAATCGGTTATGTTGTATATAGTAATGAAAGGTACTACAGTAGGGTAGCAATTAACTATTGATACCTCTTTCTATAGCACAACTTCTCCTTCACAAATTTCAGGTTATATTCGAAGTATGCATGTGAGAGATCCTTTTTTTTTGGTCAGTCGGACTTTAGCAAGGCCCGTTACAATTTACAAATGGTGCCAACTCTTGCTATCCATGCGAACCACTTTTAATTATTGTTTTATAACCAAGAATTATGCAAATTAGTGAAATTACTCGACCCACCTGGACCGAGCCGTCCATCACAGGTTGGGCACGTCAAAATAGTAACTTAGGTACGTTTCTCAAACAGCGATTTACTTGATATCTCTATTTAATAGAAAAATATGAGTTCATAACATTAATCATTACACGGACTAATTGACTTACGTTTAATACAATCATGAATATGAAATAAACACAATTCATTTGGAATTCGAGTTGGTACGTGCACCTCCTAATGAAAACCTATTGGCTTGTTTGTTTTATGCATAAATAGATTTGAGACAAGTATATCTAATACCACTTTAACAAGTGATACTCTTATAGTCGAGTCATTTAATCTTATCTTTTTAGCGTCGATTAATCCAAAGAAGATCTCTTAAAAGAGAGACACAAATCTCATATCTCCTTCTGTTCTTTATTTCACCATTCTGTCAACGCACATTAATCACTTCCCATCCCAAAATATAAAGTGGATGAATTTGAACATAATCTCAGTGAATGATGATTTAATTGTATGTTCGGTAAAACTTTTTGTAGATTATAAGTTGTGGTTCCACCGGGTCCTCTAAAGTTTTTATTGTTTAGAAAGTCGTACACATTGGACATATTTGGTATAAAATAGTGCACTAGATTAAGCATTAGAGTCGACGAGCTCCAACTCTGTCCACAATTTACTAGGGGAGAGGTTTTGGTGAGAATTGAATTGGTCAGTTTTTGCAAACTCTGTTTCTCAGTCAAAAAATCAACTCTCCCATTCCTTTTCCACATCCCTTTTTGTTCCCTATCAATCCTAAAAGGTGTATTTAAATTCAGATGGCCTCATTTTCTAGCCACTTCATCAGCTTCATCTCTAACTGCTATCCCTTCAAGCCCATTCAAGTTCGTGGTTCGTTACGTCTGTCATTTGTTCTCATAGTTTGCTTGTTAAAAAGTTCACAGTCTAAGCATTTTACGGTTTCCAAGCAAGCGTAAGATCAAAGAGGACAAGTCCAGACGTCATTCTAGGACAGAGAGAAGGTTAAGGAGGGCATTTTACAAACTTCTGATGTTTCTGCAGTTGAAGTGAACTGTGAACTAGCATTTACGGACATGTCGAATTTTACTCTCAATACAATCACAGCCACCAAGTGTAAGAAATGGAGAATACTTTTACATCGGAATATATGGCGCTGATCAACAAACTGTCTCAAGGAATGGAGCAATCCAAACAGCTTTATTTTATTTGTACTCGACGTCACCTTGTGAAGCTTGGGATTTTCTTCTGCAAAGGATATTATCTTCTTATGAAAAGTCCGTTGATTCTCAAGTCAAGTGGAGCTCCAGAACAAGTCGAAGCAACATCTTCAGTATTTGTCAATGGAAGTTCTCATGGTGAGGATTTGGACAAGAATTTCTGGAATAATCTGGAACATAAAGATACACCAAAGAAGAGGTAAATTTACTTGAGCTGACACACACTGCAATTAACACTTCCTTGCAATTAGTAATATAATTTTCATCTGACATTTTCTGCCAAATTTGTTGATTGGCTCGTATTGCAGATAACAGTTGCATACATGCAGAAACTAGTGAGAGTTAACTCTGAAAATGGACTCGAAAGACCAACTGATGGCGGTTATAACTGGAGAAAGTATGGGCAGAAGAGCATTCTGGGAGGTAAATATCCACCTAATACCCTATGGTGTGCCAAATGCACCCATATTCTGCATAGAAAGCACCAAAGCCACTCATTAACTAGTTAAACATGTCTGTCCACTCACACGCACAGAAAAAATTACTAAGTGATATAAACAAATTTTTAACAAGTATATTCATATTTGCAGAAGCTGCGATAGATGTACGTACCGTCATCTTCAAAACTGTTGGGCAACAAAGCAAGCGTAGAGATCTGATGATGATCCTACAACATGTTTGAAATCACATACAAAGGAACGCATACGTGTAACCACTCTGCTAATGAATTTCCACAGCCAGCATCATCTGAAAAACAAGAATCATACCACAACAACAGAACCAGATGCTTTTATTTGACTTCCAAGTAAATCATAGAGTCGACACTGAGGACTTGGATAAAGATGAGAAGCCACCTCTCTTCTCGTTTCCCTCAACATTTGCATGCCTAGAAGGAGAGAATCATATGTTTCCAGTCTCTACTCTTGTTGATGAAATTCACTTCGACTCTTATTCTCATTCACGTCAGAATCAAATTACTTACTCTTCCAGAGGAGCAGCTTTTAGGACATTTCATAATTTACAATAATCAGAATCTGATATTGATGTTCTAATATCAGCAAATGCTTCGACAACCAATTCTCCTATTGGAAGCATGGAGTTCTTAGTTGAACCTTTAGATTTGGATTCAAATTTCTATTCAATACCCCTGGATTTTTTACATAATACTAAATTATACATTGCAGAAGAGGTCAATAAATAGAAGATGACGTGATTCTGCACCACAGTATTTGATCCTTGTCGCATTAAATACCAGAGACTTTCTTGTAAAAATAATATTTACAGACTCAAAATGTTAGCAGAAAAGTTAGCAAGCAAAAATCTATTTATAATATAACTCTGCAGCGTAATTTTCATATACAGCTGTTCAGTCGGGTTTCTTGATAATCACCTAGTAAATTTAGCATAATCTAGTATGGAAGGTTAGCAATTTGAATTGATGGGGTTGATATAGATGAAGAAAATCTGAGCAGCTTTACAACTAATTCACAAGAACGGAGCAATAGAATTTAATTTTTCACAAGGAATGAAGAACTTTTACAACCAAGATTAGAGCAAGTTTGGCTGAACTTAAAAAAATTACCCGTATTACGAATTAAATTTTAAATTACGTAAATAAGTAACTTTTGTGACCTAAGCACGGAAATTAATTAGCCCAAACATTTTTGGAAACAACTTGTACAATATTTAAGCTTAGCCAAGCTGAGCATGCTCTCAATCAATTCAAAAAATTTTAACAGTGCAAGAAAGAGTGCTATAAACAGGAAGCCAAGAAAGATATGTACAAAATCAACATTGGCACAATCTGTAAAGCCTAGTCTTTATTATGTAATGCAGCACAAGAAACTCAGTGCAACTATTCTTGGCTCGACTCAAAACACAGCATCAGAAGATTGTGGAAGCATCGAGCGAGAGAGGGTGGAGTTTATACAATTAATGACAATTTATCCAATAACGAATTAACAGAATTATTCTCCATAATCCTGTAAACTTACAATATAAAGCAAATTATACAACAATTAAATAAATGGAATTCGTAATTTAATTATACATAAGAAAATTATAGGATTGATAACTAAATAACAAAATGGACTTTGCAAAAGTAACCAACCAAGAAAGTGATTCTTTGACCATATAGAATCCAGTTCAGAGGTAGAATAACCATCCATAGTTTTTGCAACAGCAACTCAATCATAGACGACGAAATCATAACACTGTATACGCAATCTCATAATCTCCACAATTTTATAGTATAAAGTAAACTGTCCAAATAACAGAAAGATCTAATCTGTATTTTTAATTCTACAAAATAACAAAATGTACTTTGCACTACCCTACTTCGTACCAACCACGGTGAAAAATTAGTCCTGATCCTCGCCGTTGCTTATAATCGCCCCCGATTGTGCCACCACCTTGCACTTTATTTCTTGAATCGCCGCCTCGAGTTCATCAAGCTCAAGAAGCCCTAAATTCTGAACGCCAACATCCCATGATGCCCTTCCCTGCCCCATCAACTCCACAATCTTCTTCTCCGCCTCAGACATTGGAGGCATCACCACCTCATCTTCGTTTCTCGTAAGAGAAGAAGAAGTCGGAGGCATCACCTTCTCATCTTCGTTTTTAGTCAGAGAAGATGAAGGATCAGTGAAGTATCTATTCAACACGGACTCCACGCTAGGGTGGCCGAAAAAAAAGGCGTTTCCAGCCTTGGAAAATGTGAGAACCGCCGCCTCAGCTTCGCACATTGTGCAAAGAACTTCGGTTTTCTTGAAGAGGCCTTGACGTCTTTTTGTGAAAGTTGTGTACATCTTTGGTTTTTCCTCGATTTTCTTGATTTCAACCCTTCTGCGTACCATGGTTTTTACCCTTGCAAGAAAGACTTCACCGAGAGAAATTTTTATGGGTGTCAATTGCTAAATTCTCTGTTTATATACGGGAATTAACCCTATGGGCCGTCAGGCCCACTGACTGACCAAGTTTCAAAATTAATCTAAAAAACTAAACTAATTTCAAACTAGTTCTAACCATTTATTTTTATTAAACTACTATTTTTTTTTACATCACCTAAGAAGTGTAACTCACGTAACATGCAATGCAATGTATTACAAGCATGTTACACCACCACCATCAATGTTGAAATCACCATCATCTCTATCAAAACCAATTTTCATAACTACCATTGATGAGTGAGCTTCACTCATTGTTTAATGTCACTTAAAATTGATATTTTGATTGTCTTTGAGCAATTTAGAACGTTTTGATGTGTCTTCGTGTTGTTTTACACGTTAGGTAACTTGGTGAATATGACAAGTTTGGAGCGTGGAAAAGAGCCAAAGTTCATATGGTTGTGGATGGATTGAAAAGATTTGAAATTAATCAAGAATGGAAAAGAAAATAATCAAAGCAAGAAGGAGAAGTCACAAGGCAAGAATGGGCACCGTAGATTGGGCACCGTGGCCCCCATTCACGATAGAAAGATAGAGGTTTGGCGTTGCAGCGCTAGACATAACCAACAATAGACAGAAATCTGGAGCTGCGCGCCGCAATGCCTGATGCAAGAACTTCGCGGCTCTACAGCGCAGTGAAACTAGCACAGCGCAAAAAGAGCTTTTCTTAAATTTTATTTATTCTTTTAAGGCCCAATCAACCCCCAAGTCATATAGGATGAGAGAAGACTATAAATACAATCCTAAAGACCACTTTGAAGGGGATTGAACACCGCAAGAGGCAAGAAAACAAAAAATTGATCTCGAGAAAAAAAGGAGGCAACAAAGAGAAGAAGAATTCCAGTGCCAACCCAGATTTATTTTTTTCTATGTTTTGAATATTGAATTTGATTATGTGTATTACATTAATCATGTTCTAAACTTCTAATCTAGGGTTTGATGTAACCAAAACTTGAGACATGTTTGAATTTTAATATAAGTACTTTCAGTTTTTCCATGAGTTTATTTGGGTTGATTCTTGCTTATTACCTAATCAATAATTGAATGATTTGATGTCTTAAATTTCGTCACTTGAGAGAGGTGAATTATACGTGATCAACAGGTTAAATGTGTAAACAAGAACCATAGTAGATGCAACTGCAAGAGGTACTGTAATGGCTAAAATAGCAGAAGCCGCATATTCCTTGTTGGATAACATAGCTACAAATGGCCGAGTGAGAGATTAAGCATAAAGAGAGTAGCGTGTCTACATGAAGTGGATCTTCTCACTGCACTAACAACACATGTTTCATCACTTACTAATCAGATAGCTATACTTATTACTCAGAGTAACCAACAAAATGAAGATCCAGTTATGGCTTCTTCAGCACATTAGAAGACAGAAATAGAAAATAAGCAAGATCAGTATGTCAACAACATGAACTACAATCAGAGACGAAACTATTATTCCAATCATTATCATCCAGGGCTTAGAAATCATGAGAATTCATCATATGGCAACAACAGAAATGTACTTCAACCTTCTCCTGGTTTCAATACTCAACAATCAGAAGGGAAATCATCCTTGGAAGACCTTATGGGGACTTTTGTTTTAGAGATGAGATCACGGTTCAACAAAGATAAGCCACGTTTGGATAATATCGAGATGTGTGTGACCAATATAAGGACTACAATGAAGAATCTTGAAGTGCAATTGGTTAATTGGCTACATCATTGAAGTCTTAACAACAAAAAAAGTTTCCAAGTGACACAGAAGTGAATCCAAAAGAACACTGCAAAGCTATTACCTTGAGGAGTGGCAAGGAAGTTAGAGAAAACATGCCTACAATGTCACCAGCTTTTATACCTGATCAGGAGAAAGGGCGGATAGTTGCAGAACAATAAAATCAAGCTGATGAAAGAAGAATGCTTACAAGCTTAATTCTATATCATTCCTTGATAATCCACCAACCATCAAGCCCGCACTTCCTTTTCCTTAGAGGTTACAGAAGGAGAAGTTCGATGCATAATCTGCCAAGTTCTTGGATATTTTCAAGAAAATTCACATTAATATCCAATTTGCAGATACTTTGGAACATATGCCAAAATATGCTAAGTTCATGAAAGATGTGATGTCAAAGAAGAGGAAATTGGAAGAATATGAGACACTGAAGTTGACAGGGGAATGTAGTGCTATTCTTCAAAAGAAGCTCATTCAGAAAAGAAAATATTCGGGTAGCTTCACTATTCGTTGTATTATTAGAGGCTTCCCTTGCTATAAAGCCCTTTGTGATCTTGGAGAAGGCATTAACTTGATGCCCTTGTTCAAGAAGTTAGATCCCGGGGAGGTAAATAAATTTATTTTAGTGAAGGATAATAAATTTATTTTCCCAGCTGATTTCGTGGTATTGGATATGGAAGAAGATTAGGAGATTCCATTGATTTTTCGTGGCCATTCTTAGCAATTGGAAGAACACTTATTGATTTACACATAGGACAGCTGACATTGAAAGTGAATGAAGAAGAAGTGATGTTCAATATTTACCGGGCAATGAGATTCTCAAATGACACCAATACTTGCAATAGAATTGACTTCATCGATTCTTCGTGAGGGAAGAACAAATATTCATTGAGGACTTGTTGGAGCATTGTATGATGTTTAGTGCAACAAATGATGACAATGACACTTCTGGAGGGTACAAATGAATCATAGACTTAGTTGATTGCATATTGGCTCTTGAATCCTCGCCAATTGAAGATAATCCATCACAACATGAAGATATTCAGCAATCAGTGGGTTCAGATGACAGTAAGGGTAATAAAAGTAGTAAATCTGAACTGAAACAACTTTCAGACATCCTTTGATATGCATTCTTGGAGAAAAAATATACATCTCCAGTGATTATATCTCCATCACTTACCAAAGATGAAGATGACAAATTACTTAAAGTGCTAAGAGAACATAAAGCTGCTTTGGGTTGGTCTATAGATGATATCAAGGGAATAAGTACTGCAGTTTGCATGCATAAAATTCTCATGGAAGACTCTTATAAATCGTCTATTGAGCATCAAAGAAGATTGAATCCAGCTATGAAAGAAGTGGTGAGAGCAAGGATACTAAAGCTATTGAATGTAGAGATCATATTTTCTATTTTAGATAGTGGATGGGTTAGTCCAGTACAAATGAGGCCAAAGAAATGCGGGATGACATTAGTCAAGAACGGCAACAACGAGATGATTCCTACAAGAACAGTGATTGATTGGAGGGTTTACATTGATTACAGGAAGCTGAACAAAGCAACTAGAAAAGATCATTTCCACTTCTATTCATTGATCAAATGTTGGATAGATTAGCAGACTACTATCATTATTGTTTTCTTGATAGCTATTATGGATACAATCAGATTGCAATAGCACCAGAGGATCAGGAGAAGACGACAATCACTTGTCCTTATAGGACTTTATATATGGATGCCATTTGGATTGTGCAATGCACCAGCCACTTTTCAAAGATGCATGATGACTATCTTCGTAGACATGGTAGAGGATTTCATGGAGGTTTTTATGGATGCTTTTTCTATTTTTGGTACATCTTTTGATAAATTCCTTCACAATCTTTACTTAGTATTACAACGTTGTGAAGAAAAAAACTTAGTTTCATTCATTAAAGTGAGACAATAATATATTTTTTAATTATTTATTTATTTTTAAAATTTAAATTATTCAAATATATTGGTAAATTAAGGCTTTTATTGTTTGTCATATTTTTTTAAATAATCTTAGTTTCCATTTTTTATTAGAACTAATGAAATTTCGTGAAATTTTTCATTTACAATATTGAATTCTAAAAAAAATAAAAAAAATTAAATGGGGAGGGGCGGGGCGGGGCGTGGGTGGGGGTACCCGTTACCCGTACCCATCCCTCCCCGACCCGAATACAAAATTAAGTGGGTAATCCCCGTCCGCGGATATCATGTTTTTTTGCCATCCCTATAGTTGATAGAGTTGAGATTGACACAATCACAAGGCTACCATCACCTACTAATGTCAATGGAATTTGAAGTTTTTTGGGACACGTTGAATTTTATAGAAGGTTTATTAAAGACTTCTCAAAAATATATAAACCCCTTTGCAACCTTCTGAAGAAAGATACAACATTTGTTTTTGATGAGGACTGTCTCAAGGCCTTTGAAACAATAAATGAGAAATTGGTTACATCTCTAATTATGACAGTGCCAGATTGGAGTCTACTATTTAAAGTCATGTGTGATACCAGTTATGGGACAAAGGTGTGAAAAAAAATCTTTCGAGCAATTCACTATGCTAGCAAAACTTTAAATGGAGTTCAACTGAATTACACCACAACAGAGAAAGAAAGGTTAGTAGTGGTCTTCGCATGTGACAAGTTCAGATCTTATCTCATTGGCATCAAGGTTATTACCTACATAGATCATGCAGCAATCTGATAACTGTTTGAAAAAAAGGATGCCATGCCTCGTTTAATTCGGTGGATTTTTTTGTTATAGGAATTTGATGTGGAAATCCGAGATAAGAAAGGCAGTGAGAATGTAGTTGTTGATCATCTTTCGAGGTTAGATAATGAAAATGTGATAGATAACAGTTAGATTCATCCCGATGAGCTTCTGTTAGTGGTTTCATCTAGACTCCCATGGTATGCTGATTTTGTTAATTACTTGGCCCATATAGGGATGTCATTTGGCTCACCGGCTCGAGCGACCCGTAGCTCGGCCCGAAAAAGCTCGAGCTAGCCCGCCCGGCTCATGGCTCAGTAGAATCGAGACGAGGCTCTGGTCGAGCCCCATTTTGGAGCTTCAACTCTAGCCCGAGCTAGCTTATGTGGTTCAACAATTTTCGGCCAGTGAGCAAATTTATAAAAAAATAATAAGAAAAAAGCTTTAGCAACTACACGTAGTTGCCTTGCATAGGCAAATACGTGATGCATGTAATATAGATGGCTACAGTAGCTGCTTGCAATACCAGGCAATAGGTAATTGCATAGCTGCCTGCAATGCTAGCTACACGTAGTTGCCTTGCATAGGCAAATACGTGATGCATGTAATATAGATGGCTACAGTAGCTGCTTGCAATACTTTAGCAACTACACGTAGTTGCCTTGCATAGGCAAATACGTGATGCATGTAATATAGATGGCTACAGTAGCTGCTTGCAATACCAGGCAATAGGTAATTGCATAGCTGCCTGCAATGCTAGCTACNCATAGGCAAATACGTGATGCATGTAATATAGATGGCTACAGTAGCTGCTTGCAATACTTTAGCAACTACACGTAGTTGCCTTGCATAGGCAAATACGTGATGCATGTAATATAGATGGCTACAGTAGCTGCTTGCAATACCAGGCAATAGGTAATTGCATAGCTGCCTGCAATTCTAGCTACGTGGCTACCTTTGTTTTCTAAAAATAAATAAAAAAAATCGCGAGTTGGCTCGGCGATAAGGCTCGAGCAAAAAGCTCAGGTCAAGCCTATATTTTTTGACCTAGCAAAGCTCGGCTCGGTTCGAGCCAAAAAAAGTTCGAACCATTTTTACTTGAGCCGAGCTTGAGCTTTGAGTTTCAGCTCTCAAGCCGGCTCGACTCAACTCGACTCATTGACATTCGTAGGCCCGTGGAAAGATGCCACCCGACTTGACTTTTCATCAAAAGAAAAAATTCTTACATAATGTTAAGTCATATTTATGGAATGATCTACTACTCTTCAAGAATTACGCATATATGGTGATTAGGAGGTGTGTGTCCCTATGGAGGAAACACAATCAATTATGGAGCATTATCCCTCATCTTATGGAGGCCATTTCAGTCCTACACGTATTTCTTCAAAGGAATTACAATCAAGATTATATTGGCCAACTCTTTTCAAGAACTGCTGTGCTTTTGTAAAGAGTTGTGATAGTTGTCAACGCTATGGTAATATTTCAAGATGTCACGAGCTTCCATTGACTAAAATGCTCGAGGTCGAATTATTTGTTATGTGGGACGTAGACTTTATGGGTGTCTTGTCACACCATCCTATGGCCAGGTATATATCCTCCTTGTGGTAGACTATGTCTCCATATGGGTTGAGGTCATTGTTACACCAAAAAATGGTACAAAGGCAGTTTTGAAG
>CAIGRP010056770.1:0-11532 GCA_903798385.1 Fraxinus cuspidata
CTCCTATCATATTTTTATAATATATCTCAAACTTCGAATTTTCTGTAACTGAAATTTATGTTGGTTGACATTAAAGAGCTCAAATTAAAAAGACTTTTTAACGCTTCGAGTTCCTAGAATTTGGGGTGTTACAGTATGTACTTTAATTCTCATGCTCAATAATAAATAAATGCAATAAATAAATAAAATCACATTTTATTTATTATCAAATATTATTTAATCAAAATAACATATATTATATGGGCACACAATCCAACAGATCTCCAATTTACCGTAGAGTATATGTATCATATCATATCATATAACCTCATGTATTACAGATGCTCTTGAAAACTTTAGCCAATAGGCTCTTTCTAAACGAGTTTGCGAGGTTATCCCCACTAGCAATCTTACGACAACCCTGTCCCCTTGGACATTGCAATTGAATTTGAATTTTCAACAAAGTGTTGATGCTTTGGTTAATTATGAAAAAATGTTATGTTGACACCTTGTAGGTTTCGAGTTGACACCCCTTTGGGATTGCATCACACATGTCCCATCGAAGAAGATAATCTTCCTTACATGAGGGTGTCTTTTCCATACTAAGCACTTCTTCATGGTCGATAGTTCAACCATCAAAGGCATTATCTTTGTCAGTATTTGAAGTGGGCCTCTATTGGAGTACTTCTTACCTATCTTTTCGATGTGGATAATCTTCCTTGCATAGGGAGGCTTTTCCATGGTAGATAGTTTATCCATGAAAGACATTACAACGAAGTGAAAATACATGGTGAAGAAACTCATTGTATTGAATAAAATATATTTACATGGTCTAGGAAACATCGTCCAGCTGAATAGGTGAGCCTTTCTCATTGATAGTATATTCTTAAGTGCTTTATATTTTATGGATGATACTTTCTCTTTCTATCCAAGTCTTCAATTTTGTAAGTGTCAGATCGTACTTCTTCTGTGATGCGATAGGTACCTTTCTAATTGGGAACCTAATGTGCCTACGCCTGGCTCTTAGAGGAAATAAAAACCTTCTTTAGCACTAGAATGCCTATGCGAAATGACTTCTTATTCACTTTCTCATTATTATAGCGGGTCATCTTTCGTTGGTAAGAGACAAGTTTTACTTGTAAATGCTCTCATTTCTTTAAGGAAGTCAAGCTCGCACATCCTTAGCTCATCATTGGATATCTCATTGATATGTAGGTGACGAGGTGATGGCAATCCTACCTCAACTGGATTCTTAACTTTGGCTCCATAGGGGATGGAGAAAGGGATTTCTTCTGTGGCAATTCTACTAGTAGTGTGAATAACCCACATCACTTATGTGAGCTCATCAATCTAGGCTCATTTGGAAGTATCAAGCTTCATTTTCAGGGTATACTTAATGGTTTTGTTGACAGTTTCGACTTGACCATTCGGTTGAGGGTGACAAGGTATTGAGAAGTGTTGCTTGATTCCTAGCTCCTCATATAGGTCTATCACCTTTTTGTTGTCAAATTGTTGTTCATTTTTTACAATTGAGTGATGAATGTCGAAATGGCATATGATGTTTTTCCAAAGGAATGAAGGAGTGTTAGATTCTATGCTTTTGGCCAGAGACTCGACCTCTACCCACTTTGTGATGTAATCAATGATGATGATTGCATAGAACAATCCATTCCTTTTGGTAGGGTGACTATGAGGCCAATCCCCTATTTGGCAAATGGTCAAGGACTAGAGACCACTGTAAGCTCTGGGGATGGTTGCCTCTACATGATTGAGAAGTTTTGGTACTTATCACACTTCCGCACAAATTGAAGTGCATCATTTTTCAAAGTAGGCCAATAATACCCTTGCCTAAGTACTTTTGTGTGAGTGCTGAGCATTTCCTTCTTCCAAAATAGTTGAGTACAACAACTTCCAACTACAGTATACCCAACTTTTGTAGTAGATAACGTTATAGAGTTTTGTTTCTTACTTAACCAAGCATTCAGATTATTACCCATGTAGAAACATTTCGAGAAGTGTTTTTCCTATCATCCATGTTTTGTACTCAATCAGCATTAGTATATCTTTCGAGATACGAGTTTTAATCATTAATATACCATAAACTAGATCTAGAAGTGTTATTAACATATCTAATAATTCACTTCACAGCTGCTAAGTGAGATTCTTTTGGTTTGGCTTGATATCTCGGACAGACTCCAACATTGAAGGCTATAATATCTAGTGGATGAGCCTTTTGCATCTAGGTCAGAAGCTATCAGGTCTTTCAGTGTGGTTGCCACAAATACCTTCATGGATTTCCTAAAGGACATAAGTCACCTCTTCTCCTCATGTTCATCGAATGAGGGGTGATGAGAAACCTATTTTGTATAGCACATCATCTTGGAGGATGAAAATATGCTTTTTCTAAGCTTGTTGGGTTCGTCCTTGTTTTTAGGTAAGACATAATCCTTGAGAAAGACAATTATTGGTTGCATCCATGATAGGGTGTCTTAAATCCACATCACGTCTTCCTCCTTTGAGATAGAGGATTTAGCGAGATGCTCAATTGATATTATCTTGAGTAGCTCAAAATCTTTGTTACGAGTACATTGGCATGACCATTTTTAAAATTAAGGAATTTACGCTAACTCAAACTTCTCAAATGATGAAATGAGGTCCATAACCTGTTTGAGGTATGTTTCCACGCCTTTGTCTCTTGTAATAAAGTTGCTATTGACTTGACTCACTACTAGTTGAGAATCGCTACTTATGAATAGCCTCTTCATTTGCATCTCCTTAATCAATCTGAAGCCATCTAGGAAAGTCTCATACTCAGTAACATTGTTGGAGATTTTGGATCCAAACCTTACTTACAATTAAGCTTTTAGCCTTATGGGATAACCAAGACTACTCTAGCCTTCGAGTCTTCCCTCTAGAGAAGTCATAAAAAAAGGCTCCAAGAGGGGATGGGCTCTACTGGTTATGTTGCCATCTTTATTTCAAGGACATTAGTAAATTTCATTAAAAATCTGCAAGGGTTTGTCCTTCGATGGTGGTCCTTAGCTTGAATACAAGGTTGAACTCCACTTGTGGGAGGGCTTTCCTCACACAATAGCTATGCAATTGATGGTTACCTTCTTCCTTTATAATGAACTGATGACCTCTTCAGATATGGCTAAGTATAGTTGTAGGGGTTCATGAGCTTTCAATTTTGAGAGAATGGGGCTTATCCTAGTTGCTTTTTCAACATTTGAAAAGCTTCTTTACACTGCCCATTCCATTAAAACTTCTTTCACTTTTTGAGAGTCTTGAAGAAGGGAAGGCATTCATCGGTGGCTTTTGAGATGAAACGACTCAGGGCTGCCATCCTTCCGGTAAGGCTCTATACTTGTTTTTTGGATTTTTGAAGGGACTTCATCTCTATTAGAGCCTTGATCTTTTAGGATTGACCTCAATGCCTCTTTGGTTGACCATATGACCAAGGAAATTTTTGAAGGTGATACAAAATGCGCACTTAAAGGAGTTTAATCTAATCCCGTACCTCCTTAAAGTTTGAATAGTAGCATCTAGGTCCTTTGTTTTATGGCTTTTCATAAGCATGTCATCCACGTATACTTTCATGGTTTTGCCAATGAGGTCAATGAACATCTTGTTGACAGGCTTTTAATAGGTGACTTTGACATTTTTCAACTTGAATCGTATCACCTTATAGCAATACAGACCTCTATCAGTGATAAAATGTGTTTTTTCATCTGCAAGATGTATGGGAATTATATTATAGCATGTATAAAAGTCCATGAAGCTCAAAATCTTGTGTCTCACAATGAAATCCAAGAGTTAGTGTATCTTGGGAAGGGTAAGGCTTTCCTTTGGACAACGTTGGTTGAGATTGGAGAAATCTATGCAGACCCTCCACTTATTATTGTGCTTTTTTACGAAGACAGGATTGGAGATCTATCTCAGATACATAGCCTGTCTAACGAAGCCATCGGTTATTAGTATTTTCAAATCTTCTTTCAGGGCCTCATATGTCTCTAGGTTGAGAGCTCTTCTCTTTTGTTTATACGAGACAAACTTAGGATCAATATTGGAATGGCGGCAACTAAAATTTGGATCAATGTGAACTATATAATGATGCCTTCATCCAAAGACATCTAATTTTTACACAAGAAGGTCTTTAGCTTCTCATTTGCTTCCGGTAATTGATCATTTCCCACTTGTAGTAATTTGGTGGGATCTTGAAGGTCTACAGGAAAGCTCTCTATTTCTTCCACTAAAGTTGTTTGTGAGGGTCCAACCCATCATACATAGCCCATTTTTCAAGGACGACAATCATTTCAATATCTTTTCCAATATTCAGGGTTCTACCTTTCTTTAGGTGCGTCAACCTTTTCGATCTCAAGAAGTACCATACTGATATAATGGGGCTTAACTTTCCTTAAGGGAATTTAAGTAACATTCCTTAGTTCCCATCTGATCACCTCTTATTGTGGAAATGCCATACTCCGTGGAGAACTTTATATATAGGTGATGGATTAAGGTGACGACCACCCATAGTTCCTTTAGGACAAGATCCCCAAAACTCCATGGTAGGTGGATGTGTATTCCCTTATAAGGAACTCTATGTAGTTACGAGTTATTTGAGGAGGTACGCCCATCTTTACTGCAAGGGTGATTTTCTCCTTAGAATGATGTATCGTCGATGAACAAATATAATAGGGAGGTCATGTGGGTCAGCTCATAATCTACTAACATCTTTTCAAAGGTGACACCAAATGGGATATTAACAAAACTCCAATTGTCCACCAACATACACTTAAGCTTATAGCATGATACAAAAGCCCTTACAACTAGGGTACCACAATTGGGATAGTGCAGACCCAACGTATCTTCCTGGGTAAAGGTGATAAGTTGTACATTCCTAGCCATATTGAAGTTGTTGTTTACTATATAGCTAGCCATTAGGGGGGTCTTTAGCCTTTCTTGTATAGTTTCTTTGGGTGTTCCGGATTTTAACTCCAACATATGGACTCCCAAAACTGTGTCTATCTTCTAGATTGATGCATTATCCACATCCATTGAAGGGTCTCTTCTTTTCCTTTGCCTATTCTCGGGCATTTCTTTATCTTCTTCCCTACTATGGTGAGATAATCTTCTCTATGAGGTTGCTTCGCATCGCCTCGCCTAGTCTATTAGACTGCCTATGCAGGGATGGATCCTTACATGGAAGGTAATCATCTTTCCTAGGCTCACAAGGATTATTTCATTCTTTGGGTTGTGGAATATCTTTGCAATCAATAGTACCATAGCTATATGTTTGGTGATAACTGCAATGGGGTCGTACAACATTATATGGTCTATTTCTATGCCCATTGCATTGACCTCTCATCTTTCTCTTTGGTAGGCTAGCACATTGGGACAACTTTGGCTTATGATAACCACTAGGCAAAACCTTTTCATAGGCCAATGTTGGTATGACATTTAAAGTAGTCGTGGCGAGGACCTGGCCTAAAGTAGGGCTAATTGTATGCCCAGCTTGGATCTAATTGATAGTCCACCAAGTGAGAGATGTGAACTCTTCTTCTGTCTTTGAGGGGGCGGGAGCCCTATAGGGGCCTTGTTACGATGGTCGATTAGCTCTTCGTTGATGATCTCATATCTCATAATTTCCATCAATGCAATATAGGTGGTGGGGTTCTTATTTCGTACATCCTTTTAGAAGAGATTGTTTGTTTTGAGACATTCTCTTAAAACTGAGAGGGTTTTTTTATCGGTGACCTATTCGGAATAGGCCATCTCATTGGTAAAGCTGGTAAAATATTTATTCAATATTTCATAGACTAATTGTATCATGTCTTGGAGGCGATGAATAAGGGCTTCTCTATCCTTCTTGGGTTAGTACTGGTTCAAGAATATCTTTTTAAGGTCAAGCCAATTCCTGATACTTCTCACTGGTATTCAAATTACAATACCATATTTCAGTTGCTTCACTAAGAGTTAGGTTGGAAACTATGCACTTTAGCATTGTTGAAGCACATTTCTAGCTCATATAAGTTTTGAAGTTTCTAGCACATTTCTAGCTCATATGCAATATAGGTCGTCTTTTTCCTTATATAAGGGAATCTTAAGAGGCAAGAAATGACTTAGGATATGGGTTTCCCATAGTTTTTTCTAGAAGGGAAGGTTGTCATCATCATCATCAAATTTATAGGACCTGCATGTCCTATTCGAATCTTTTTCCTTAACTTGATATCAAGGTACTTGAGAGGGTCTTGCTTGATCTCTTCTGGCCTTTGTTGCCCTTCTTTCGTACTTATATCTAGGCCGGGGGTATCTTGTGGGTGGCTTTACAAGTTCTTATGTGGCCTTGATATGGTAGGTGGCTGTAAGAACCTATTCCTCGGCATGCTGATGGATCTTTGAGATCTACGCTCTCATTTGTAGTCAAGAGGAAAGTTATCGTCTCTATTGAATGGATCATTTGATGGTCAATTGGATTCATAACTTGCTAACACATCCATTCCTACCTGACTTTCAAGGGAGCGGCATCTCCCCTATTCTTGTGAGATTGAACTCTTTGACTATGGACTTCTTCCTTTCATTGCAAGAAGCTTGGCTTAGGCATATTTTGGGGCATTTGATGACCCGCTTGAGGAGCTATTGCATAAGGGTATTTTGTTAGGTGATGCTTTTCATGTTGGCGGCCATTTCCACCACCTCTTTGGTGAGGTGTACCACAACCATTCCAACTCGACTATGTTGATGATTGGGTTGGCGATGAGTTATATTAGTCCAGGTGACCTCTTCTTCAAAGACCTCTCTTGTTCTTCTCGGATGCATATCTTCTACACTAGCATTCATGGTGGGTAGACACTTGTTTTATTCAAAGAGTGAGTCTTTTGAGCAAATTTTTATCTCAAAATACTCATGTTTAAAGGAATATAGACACCTAAAGTACTGAGTAACACTTCAACTTTTTTTCCTTGGAAATTCAACTTGTTTTTTATTCAAGAACAAAACCTTTTTCAAGGGGTAAGTTGAAGCACTTTTGGCAAGCTATGTCCACGTAGTTGATTGTAGTTTAGTTTCCCAAAAATGGTGCCAATTTGTTGATCTCATTTTTTGTAGAGGGAAGTGGCTAATAGATAAGCTTTGCTCCTTCACACCTGGACAAACCATAAGTTCCACGCGTCCTTCTCCAATGGTGGCTGAATGCATTCCAATGGTTAAGTCAGTAATGTATGAATAAATGAGTGAGTGACGTGCTAAAGATGTGAGCTACTAAGTGTTAAGGGGTTAGATCTAGGAGAGTATGAAGTAAATATATATTGAGAGCAAACTTATAGGTTTTGAGAGTTTAAAGTTTCATTCTCCTCAATGATTCCAAGTGTGAGCTTTGATAGTAGAAGAGGTGTGATATTGACCATTGGATAGATAGACACGTTGCCTCATCTTGATGGCAGAGGTATCCCTTTCTAGGTGTCACTCCATCTATCATAGGCTAAGCGACATTTAACATTTCTAAAAAATGTAGTCGCTCTATTTCCTAGGTCTGATCTCTAATTCATAGATTGACGATTAGACCTTTAGGCACCTATTGTAGAGATGTCACATCGATCATTTGTAGGTGGATCTTGCACAGAAGATTTCTTAGGAATATATGAAGTAGGAGATGTTTTTTATTAGTATAGAGGCAGTTGCCTCACACTTCTTCCCTACAGCATGTGTAGGCCTTCGCCTAAGCTATAGAGTTGACTTCTATATCGCACTTTAGCTGAAGTGGTGCATCAACTTGGCTACTTTGTATATGGCCTCACCTTGGCTAAGTAAGAGGATAAAATGAAGTGTGGGCCAAGTTCGCTTGCTAGCTGGCTGCCACTTGGAGGTGATTTGTAGCCTCATTAGAAGAGGTGTAACCTTTTACGTGAAATCTCAGAGATAAACATTTTTCATACCTAGAATTTATTCATCTACACCAAGAAATTTGACAAATTATCCCTGTTTGCACAGTACACATGAATGGAAGATAGATGTTTCCTTGAACTTTGTGATAAGTGTAATTTATACACTTATCTAGGTCATTAAATTAGGATATTTGGGAGTACTTTTGATAAATTATAGCTTAATCTTGTGTATTTATTATTTGTTAGGTAAAACTTAATGAATGGAAGTGAAATTGGAAGAAAGGAACAAAACTCGAAAAAAATTACGATTTCTAAAGTTTGGAGACCAAAGTGAAAATATTCAATAGTTATTTGAATCATAAAACAATTATTGAATATCACATTCGATCAATTGGATGAGATTAAAAGTCAATGAAGTGAAATTGCCCGAAAAAATTATCAAATCAAAACTGGGAGAAGTTCAGGGACCAACTTGTAGTTTGTTCCAAATTTTCCAAAGAACATGCAAGACACCATTCTGTAGCAATAATGGGCAAAATGGCTCAGCCATGTGTGGTCAGGGATGAGACCCATGCGCTTCTGACAGACGAGCCAATTTCCTTACTTTAATGTGATTTTTATGGAAACAACTCTTAGCCACTATTTGACCTCATTCTTGAGGCAAGGAATGTACCACACAGTATTATATCGTAGAGAATGTGCCAGCAAGAGATTTGAAGGCAATTAATGAAAAGAATTGAAGATGTGAGGTTCGAATTCAAGATCAAGACCAAGACCAAGAAATTAATTCTTCATCAAACTTCTTATATTATTTTTTTATTTCGGGTGATGTCTTTTCATAGATGTTTGTGTAATTTATATAAAAGTAAGTTAGGCTAAACTCTTTATTGTATTGGATAAAGATGAAACCTATGTTTTTTTAATTTTTAATTCAAGGATTAATAGTTTAGTATATATGTGCATTTTCTTGATTGATATTGAATTCTTTGTTGCATTACTTGATTGATTGATCATCAATTAGGTAATTAGTTGCTTGTTGTAGCTTTGGAAGGTTCATAATAGGTTTAGAACTTTTCAATTTCAACACATGGTCAATAGATGTTAGGAAATAACATGTATAGCTTGTGCAATCATATTGATAATCATGTGTGTGAATGCATTACTTTGTATATAATTTGGAATAGGAATATGATCGGGTTGTACTTGGAATAAATTTAACATACCTTGAAAGAGATAGTCGGATATAAATGAATTATCAATTGTCATAAATGTATAAATATATTTTATTACTTAAGTCGAGAATTGGAAAAAGAACAACAATAGGCGAATTCATAAGTCCAATAGAATATATCATTCATTCACATAAACTAAAGCTTTTGTACATTCAGTAGATTAAGTTGAAATAAGTACAAATCATCTCTTTAGTGTTACATGATTTAAATTTAATAACGAATTAGTAAATTCATTCGGAATTTATTCCCTGTAGGATGATATGCAACTTGTCACATTATTACTTATCAACGATTTCTTATGCTTGGGATTTTGCACGATCATTATGTCCATAAATGAAAAAATTGTAAGAATGGTAAGTATATTAGGAGTTACATTTAATCGACATCGATTGTGCTTTCATAGCCAAGCAAGTTGAGTTGAAAATAGTAAAAATGTTGGAATGCAAAATAAAAGTTATACTAAAAAACACAAATTTTCTTTAATTCAAGAGTTATAATCGTTACTAGATGTTCATGTGTATTTTATGATTAAAAAATATAGATTTGAAATTTACCCAAATTCAATAATCAACTTTTGAATAAATCTAAATTACGAACTTTCAATCTTTTGGATCACAACTTTCAACTCTTTGTAACGAACTTTCATCTTTTGATTGCAAAAACTTGGCATTTTAAATTACCACGGGGATGACCTATTCAGACATATATTATCCAAGTTCCAATAAGTAGATCATAGCTAGTCAAGCCTAGACAACACAATCTAATTATTATTTTTACATTTTTCACTAAAGGCGGTTATTGCACTCTCGAAAGATATAAAATCAAAGAAGCTATTATATATGTGTAATACTTTATGCTAACCTCACATATATGTATTCTCTATCCATTCAAGATTTGGTAACTAGGTATGGGCATAGACTCTAATTATTCTTATTGACTTAAATCTAATTTTCTTCAATATTCCTGTAACTCAAATTTACAATTGTTGAAAAGAAAATACCTAAGAAGGTTCCTGATACAAACTCATATTATTTCCTTGCTCATTCTCAAGTTCGTATCTCACAGACATATTTTATCAATATAATTGATTTCATCCATTGGTAAATTAATTATTAAAAAAGATGTATATAACCCTACTACGAATTTAGTTGAGAATCTGGGCGATAAAGCATAATTTAATTCTTTGCTTGGTCATGCTATATAATTTAGTTGACACGTGGTCCAGTCAATATACTCCAAGTGTACTTGTATCAAAATTATTTTTACAGTAAGGACAAATTGCAATCTCAAAGAGTGAATTGATAAACATTAAAACCTTTTCTACATGATGTCAACTCTCATAATTGGTTGCGAACAATTTTATTTATTATCGAATATAAGTCATGTCACACCGTGCTTCTTAATGTAAGCAACCAACTTATATAATCAAATAAATGCAAAAACAAAAAAATAAATAAAATCAACACTTATCGATTATAAAATATTTTTTTTACAAAAGCAAAACTATACTATATGGACACACAACCTAACAAATCTCTCACTTTCCCTAGAGTAAATGTGTCGGTATTGTAACATCATGCTTTGCAAATGTCCCTAGAAAATCTTAGTCAATATGTTATTAGTAAACATATCTATGAGGTTATACACAGTAGAAATCTTAATGACAACCTCATCTCCTCTACCAATAATGTCTCTCTAGAGATGATAGTTTTGTTTTATGTTTTTACCCCTTTGATGATTCTTTAGCGTTTGCTAGTATCATACTGTTGTATAAGGTTATGTTATGCATTGACCTAATATTTGTTATGTTAGGCTAACAATGCTCTAGTTGATGATAACGCTCCTACTTCATTTTCAATAAGTAGAATATCATTCACATAAAGCACCAGAAAACTTACAATTTTTTCATGTATCTTCTTATAGACACATGGTTCTTCGAAGTTCTGATCAAAATCACGTTTTATCACTATGTCAAATATCTTGTTCCAAGATCTCGACTGCTTGAGCTCATAACTGGAATGTTACAACTTGAAGGCTTTCCTCTCATGACCATTTTCTATGAACCCATCTAGTATTACTTTATAGATACATTCTTTCAAGATGACCATTCAGAAATATAGTCTTGACATCTATTTTTCACACCTCACATTCATACTAAGCTAAATTAAATAAGAGATCAAGATAGATTTAAGCATAGCAACATGTGAGAAGGTCTCCACGTAACCAATGCCTCTCGTTGGGTAAAGCCTTTAGCTACTAACCTTACTTTGAAGGTTTTTACATTCCTGATGAGAACCACGTTGCAATAATAGCTACGCAACCGACAACAAGATTAGAACCAATCCAAGAAAGCCAAATAAATTGAGGTTTTGGACTCGACCCAAAATTAATGAACTAAGTAACCAACACAATTGCCAACAATATGTTGACCTCTTGAT